>JANBXA010000328.1:5572500-5870000 GCA_030556225.1 Cricetiscus sungorus | reverse complement strand
CTTTGTTAGGATGAATCTCTTATGGTTAGGGAAAGCCAAGTTTCCCCACGTAACGTCCCAGCAGTGCGCCCGTCAGAGGAGTCACGAGAGAGGCCTGCCAGGTGCTGCTCCTCCTTCGTATTTGTGTGTTTGGACACTAAATTAGTTAACTCTTCTGGGCGTGCCTTCTACTTCCCAAAGCAGCGTTTGTTTGGAGGCCGTTTAGCGGCACCTGAGTCCTTACAGTAAATGTAAAACAAAACACTATTAACTCTGTTGATGTCTTTTTTTTTTTTTTTTTTTTTTTTTTTTTAAGAAAAATGAAACAACCAAACACAACCGTGGCTTTGGGTAACTTCTCAGAGTGACAAACAAACCATCTGCCGGTACCGGCTGCTTTGGGGATGGCTGATCGCAGGGTCGAATGAAACATTCATAGTAATTACTGGAAGCACCAAAATAGACCGTCCGTGATGCTTTTCCAGTTGTTATGGTGATGGCCCCCTCCCCCTTCCCTGCCAAAGGCACTCCTGCTTTCTGTGGCCTTCCATCTGGTGTGGGCTCCCAGAGTGTAGTGAAATTAAATTGACTGCTCATTTGTCACCCAGAGCTGGGAGGCGCCGGGCAAGCATGGCTGTCCTCTCTGCTCAAGCAAGGGTGTCAAGGCAGCTGGCATGTCCCTGCCGGCAGTCAGACAGGTGCTGTCAAGGGGCTGTGAAGGCCTGAGGTGCTCTGTGCCCTTGAGCGAGGGCCACCCTTGTGGTCCCTGGTCCCTGGTCTGTCAGGAAGATGGCCTCTCTGATAGCCTTCACACTGACCCTCCGTCATTCTCCTGGAAGACTTTAGAAGTTCTCAAGTGTTGACATCCTCATCTCCCTGTTAAAAATCTCAAAACTTAGCCAGAATTTAGCTCCTTGGGATCCTGGTCACTTCGGGGCTGGATGATCAAAATATTGACATGTGCTGTTGTGACGTCACCTCTCCAGAGACTCCAGGGCCGCGCACTGAGCATCCAACCCTGCTAAGCCCTTCACAACCCAATCAGAGGTGTTTGCAGGAGAGAAGTGAGATTAAGAGGGGTACATACGAGTGTGGCTTTCTCTGTTCTGATGAGAAAGGTTGGGCCCAGTGTGAGGCCCCTGAGGAGCTCGTGAGTGGCAGGCGGCACCATCTCCCAATGGCGTCTGGTGATGCTGCTGCGACAGTCATAACCCTATCAGCCATTGGTTGAAAGAGACCCCTATTGCAGCTGGCAGGCTAACAAAGGAAAAGCAAGCTTATTTATGCGGGTATTTTGTAAATAGGTGCGAGACACCCAAGGAATGGGGAGTGTTCCAAACAGCTCTGGGTTTGGAATGAGCCTTCCTGGCTTTGGAATCATTCCTCATCTTTGGGGTTGCACGCTCCTATCTTCCCATCGTACAAGCTCCAGCCGCTAGAGGCCTTTGACCTACCACTTGCCAGCGCTGTGTCCCTGGGAAAATTCCTTTCAGCTCCTCGGGTATAAATTGGGATGCAGGGCTGTTTTGAAGATGCGGTGATGCTACACGCTACACGGAGAGTCTGGCACACAGAGTGAGGCAGCGGTAGCATCAGTCATTTTTATTAATTAAGCAAATCCCCCTCTGCCGCTTCCTGCCTGGCTTTGGCCCCATCATTTCTTAGGCCCAAAGTGTCCCCTCCAGGCTCTCAGTGGAGTCATGGCATGCCTCTCCCTGCTGGGCAGCTGTTCAGGATCCAGCAGCAGATGGCCAGCGTCCTTGTGCCATTAACATGTGACAGCCTTTATGACAGTAGCAGGGCAGGTCCATCTTGAGCAACACAGCCCGCAGTACTCAATCTGGGGTTTCCACTGCTCAGCAGCAGGTCTGTAGGTGTCCGAGGATGCTTCCAGAAGTCATGCCAATAGGAACTCTGAGAACTGTGATCATTCTGTCTGCTGGTTCAGATGCTCTGGGTTTGTCAGCTTTATCTTCATCTACAGGATGCATACATTCAGCAAAAACATCTGAACCCATGCCACATGCCCATCCCTAGGGTATTGCCAGAGACACAAACAGAAAACAATGGTTTCCTTGTGAAATGGAGCGAGCTGGGTGCCTGGTCAGCAGAATGTCTATCACTAGACTCATAGACTCCTCCCTTCACAACTCTTCCTTGGGTACCAAGATTCTCAATGTGTATATGGAAAAGCAAGGCTACAGAGGCTGATGACTGCTGGGTCAAGGTTACCCAACTTGTGCATGCGTGATGGGAGTCAAATTTGCACAATAAACTCCGATGTCCTCTAAGATCTTCCCTTCATCTTTCTTCCGAAGAAGTGCTGAGTCTAAGGAAGGATTTTCCTCACTTTCCGGCTAGCTCATCCCTCTTAATGCCGACTGGCTCTGTAACTGTTGGGATGATGTCTCTGTTGATATTCTCATCTGATTTTGATAGATACACAGGCCCCAGCATCTTATGTGAAGTCTAGATGCCCAAAGGGGTCCGGGGCCTCCACAGCTCACCCCTCACAGCTGACTTTACCAATTACAACACGATGGACCGACAGTCTCCCGAACCTCTGCCCTGACCTCCTCTGACACTATGGGTGTCTACCCTCCTGTTTCCCTGGCTGGGGGAAGCTCTCCTCCCCAGAAAGTTACAAGGCTGCCAATTCCAGATCCCTGTGAGCTGTCACAGGGTCATTCAGACCCTAAATTGTCAAGTTCAAGTCAATCAGCCATGGCTATTAATTGGTAAATGTAGCCAGTGGAATATAGATAACTCTCTCTTTCTCTCTCTTTACAATCAACATTTTTCCTTCTTTCCTCCCTCCCTCTCTCCCTCTTCTTTCCTTTCTTTCTTCCTTTAAATTTGAACTGCATTTTCTCTTGGTGAATGTTTTCACTTAATTTTATTTTATATAGTGGAAATCCAAATAATATGTTCTGATCATGGTTCCCCTCCTTGACCTCTCCCTACCCTGACTTCCCCATTCATTTGACTCCACACCTTCTCTCTCTAGAAAACTAACAGGCACAAGAAACATACACACAAATTCCATAAGAATGCAAAACTGGAAGCCATAATAGACAAGCAAAAGATCAGTAAGATGAACAAAAGCCTCAAACCACAAAATATGAGATGAACTACAAAAATACCATTGCGTTTGCTCTGTATTGGCCGGTCTACTGTTGGATATGGTGTCTACTCTGAAGTGTGGTTTATATTCCCTAATAAACTGTTTTGGAAAAAACTGACTTTTCCTTTGTAAGTGGTTGTCAAGTGAGGACAGCTTCTCTTGGATGGGAGATCATATCCAATCCCCCTCTCAGTGCTGGGACCCCATCTGGCTTGAACCTAAAACAGTCCTGGTCAAGCAGACACAGTACTGTGAGTGCATAGTGCGTCAACTCTGTCAGTCTGGAAGACGATGTTTCCTTGTCATCCATCCTATCTGGCTCTTACACTGTTGCCACCTCCTTTCCCACAGAGGTCCCCAAGGGGAGAGGCTTGATGAAGGAATCCCATCTAGGACTGAGTGTTCCAAGTCTCTCCCTCTCTGTACTTTGCCCAGATGTCTCTGTATTAGTCCCCATCTACTGCAAGAAAAAGTTTCTCTGATAATGGCTGAGACAGACGCTGGTCCATGTGTAAAGCAGAATGTCCTTACAAGTTATTTTATTGCTGTGTTCCTTACACAGAACAGCAGTACTTAGTGTTCCTCTAGGCCCATGACCTATTTAGATTTAGGTTCTTGGCCATCCAGACAGCATCAGTCATGGGTTCCATCTCTTACAGCGAGCTTTAAATCTAATCAGAGTGCTTGGTTACTCCCTCGATGTTTGTGCCGCTATTACACCAACATATCATATAGACAGGGAGCATGGAAGCAGGTAGGTGTGGTTCTGAAGAAGTAGCTAAGAGCTACATGCCATAGGCAGGGTTGCAGGGCACACGGACAGAAAGACAGATGCTGGGCCTGGCATGGACTTTTAAAACTTCAAAGGCCGCCTTAAGTGATATACTTCCTCCAACAAGGCCACGCCTCCTCATCTTCCTTATCCTCCCAAACACCTGCATGAGCCCAGGAGCTCCATTCTTATTCAACCACCATAGGGCCCTTCTGCTGGCGCTGAGGATGGATCCACATAGGTCTTCCCAGAGCAAAGACGGGAACTAGCGTCTGGCTCGGAGTTCGTGTCCATGCTGCTCCTTTGCTAGTCTGCTTAGGTTATTTCCTGACTATTGCCACTGCTACAACAGCAATCAGATCTTTTAACTGGAACTAACATGGCAGAGTGAGTCTTCTCTGTCTTCAAATCTACCCCACACAGTGTGCAGGGAGAGTGGGGTGAGACCTTGGGGGTCAGCTGTCCTGACTTCTATCCTTCTACACAGCTGTCACTGAGCAGTTACTATAGGGACCAGAACTGTATCAGTTACTTTCTACTGTTGGAGTTTTTGTCTTTTCTGCTTTGTAGCTTCGTAGGGTTTTCAGGTCACCTGTAAAAAATGCATTAAGAAACTGAAACCGACATGGGCTTTATTTTATTAATGATATAGTATTAAAATAAAGTTTCTTGGAGTGGGGAGTGGCATGTGGATTCTGTGGCCCATGTTGACACCGGATGTATGTCCATGGTCTCTGCCCTGCCTGAAATGTGCTGATGTCCATGGCCTGTGATGCCACTGAGGGCCGTGTGGATGGCCGTGGTCTGTGCTGAGCCACAAACCACGTGGAAGTCTGTGATCTGTGCTCCCGCTGACTGTAAAGGGTGAGGAAGTTCCTTTTGCAGTGATATCACCGGCTGCAGACTCACAGCTGAGGAGGAGGGACAGAAAAGGAGTCTGTGACAAAGAAGGCTTCCGCTCCCCCCCAACCCCCCCCCACCCCCGCCATAAACAGTCTAGACAGGAAGTCATCGTGGAGAACGCTTAAAGATTGAGATAGTGATGCTGAAGTGTAGCTTTCCACAGTTGTTGGCCACTGGGAGTTTGACCATGCTCAAACTCCCAGTGTATGGATACGCAAATTGGACTTGGATTTTTTTCCTTTTTTTTTTTCCCCCTTTGGTGGTGGGGGGAGGAGAGCTGGGGTGGACAGGGAGGATTGGGAAGCAAATGTGACAAGGTGCATTATGTGAGACGCCCAAATAATCAATAAAAATACTATGTTGAAAAAATAATAAAGTTTTTAAAGACCCTTCAGATAACAAGAAGCACCCTGCACATTCACCGTAAGAAAGCGAGGAGCTCTATGAAGATACCTTATTTCTGGAGCTCTTGCTATATCTCCTGGGTCTGAAGATACCTTATTTCTGGAGCTCTTGCTATATCTCCTGGGTCAGTGGGTGCCCTGCGCTGCGGGAGTTCCTGCCTTTTCTGCTGAGCTCCTTAACTCCATGCTTGGTCCCGGAGTCACATTTTCTTGGTACAGAAAACCGCTGGCCGATTTAAAGATGCCCAGTTCCTTTATGGGTGTTTCTAGATACAAATGGCCCACAGGAGAACTTTGAGTGGCACAGGGGCTCGGAGCTGATGGGCTACTTTGCAACTACATTGCTTCACAGTTTTCTTCTGTGAAAAAAGATTCAAGATGTGTGCACCCAAAGGTCACTGCAAGGGGTAAATGAGCTGTGTGTGAAAGCATTTTGCAAACATACAGCAGAAAACAATCGCCCCATTTTGCTAGTCACACTTATTGTCCCTTAAAACATTTCTGAGCATTGCTACAATGTTACTGTCTGTGTACTCTACAGCTTCAGCTTTTCCCGGAGTATTGGGAAATTGTGGCAACAATGGATGTGTTGGTTAAGTTAAACCTATGTGTCATTATGTAGCATACCTCACAATGCTACATTCTTTACTGTCTGTGCAGTTCCTGCCAGGTGCAAACACATCATCCTAGACCCAGAGGTGGGGTCGGAGCCACTGTAGTCACAAAAAATTGAATTTGAAAATAGACAAATGTTCATCTGCATATTTTCAAAATAAGAGCATATGTCTTGTGACAGCCTTGGCTTCCCCTGCCTCTATTTCTGTCACAATGGCTCCTGGCAGGCAGAAACTGTCCTGACACACAGTAAGGACGATGGCTGCAGGGACATCGAGTTTCCTAAGTGCTACATGTATGTTCTGGACTGAGTCAACTTCTAAGAAAGTCCTGATAAGTTTGATCAAGCATTCCCTAAAGTTTGTTTGAAGCTTGGCTCCTACCCTGTGACAGCAGGAAGGAGTAGAGGAGTCTCTAAGAGTTAGGAACTAGTTAGCCGTCTTCAGAACGTGCAAGCCATGCCTTGGGGTGGAGTCCTGAGGCCCTTGGCTGTGTCCCCTGTTTCCCAGCTGTTGTGAGTTGAGGAGCTTTGTCCAGCAGGTGCATGAGATGCATTTCCTGCCACAGGCAGGTGTTGCAATAACACCATTCCAGAGAGTCCTTTCTAAGAGGAATAGTCCTTTTCTGTGGTAGGGTTTGCAAATACCCCCCCCCATTTCTACTGGCCTCTAGGCTCTGCATCTTAGGAGACTGCTTATAAAATACAGAGTTTAATGTCACCAAATTATTAGTCCTTTAAAAATTAGGAGAGAGGCCAGGTGATGATGGTGGTGCATACCTTAATCTCAGCACTCGGAGACAGAGGCAGGTGGATCTCTGTGAGCTCGAGGCCAGCCTGGTCTACAGAGTGAGTTCCAGGACAGCCAGAGATAGACAGAGAAACCCTTTCTTAAAACAAAAACAAAAACAGACAAACAAAAAATTAGTACAGAGGGGGCTCAGGAGATGGCTCAATGGATGAAGACCCATGTCATGGATCCAGACCCATGTAAAAGCCAGGCAGGTATGACAGTCCCCCAGGAATCCCAGAACGCAAGAGGCAGAGAAGCGGCAGAGCTGACATCAATCACAGGGGTGTGTTTCTGTGAAACTTTCTCCTACTGGGAATCATGCCTTAGTATAAACTGCACGAAGCCCTCCATGAGTCATTTCAACAATTACAGCACGTGACAGGGACATTTTGCTACCCAGGAAAGTCCAAGGGTTTGAGGGTACCTTCCAGAAACCAGGAGGAAGTCATCAGCACCCTCCTTTAAATATTTATTTTCATGTGTGTGAGTGTTCTGCACATGCCTGGTGTCCAAGGAGGTCAGAAGAGGGTGTGTATCCCCTGAAACCAGAATTACAGGCCTCCGTGAGCCACTGTTTAGGGGAACTGAACCCAGGTCCTCTGCAAGAGCAAGCCTGCGACATTCTCCATTACCCGGATGTAGACACTAGATGTAATCTCACACCTAACACCATTGGCCATGCGTCCCTCCATGCGTCCCTCCATGCGTCCCTCCAGCACCTGAATGATTGATTTCATTCCTTTCCCAAACATACATGTTCCAACCCATCTGGAATTTACTGTAATTCAAATGCAGAGGAGTCTTCACCGTCAGGGTTTTCTCTACTGTCCTGACACCGTTTTTCTTCTGGACTGGACTGTCTGCCTCATCGTGAACAAATCCCTAATGTCTGCCAACCATTTATGGTTTCTTTATGTGTTCATTAAGATTTAATGGTAATGGGTTTCCTCGTGGGTTTTTGTGCACATATCTGCTTCTGGGTAGTGTTTTTATTATCATACCAAATGAGGGGCTTCACTCTGACATTCTTAAACTTGATCTTATTCCCACCATCCCATTATCATCTCTTACGCTCCCCTCAGTGGTCCCCTTCCTCCTCTCAAACACTGCCACCTCTGATTTCATCTTTTTTTTTTATGCTTCATTCCATGATGGAATATTTGTCTTACTGGCTTGACTAATTTTTTTTTAGTTTGGTGACCTTGCATCCCATTCATGTACCTGAAAATGACAGTTCCCTTTCTCTTAGTGGCTGAATGAATGCCACCGTGCACATGACACATTTTCCTTATCCATTCACCTACTGGTGGATACCTAGGCTGATTCCATGACTAGGCTACTGCGAACATAGCTGCAGTAACCCTGGGTATGCAGGTGCCTGCTTTTTGCTGACTTAGATTCCTTCCAGGAAACACCGAGCAGGTCAGAGGGCAGCTCTAATTTTAGGTCTCTGATGAACTGATTTCCATAGTGGCTCTATTACTTTATACTCCTAGAAAAAGTATTTAAGAGCTTACACGGCTGTAGCTCTTGTCCTTCAGCTGGAAATTCAGTGGGGTTTCTTATGATGCATGTACTTATTTGTATGAGAACGTATTTCAATTCATTATGACAAGCGCCTAGTGTAAGTCGCGTTCCATGTGCTGGAGATAGAGAAAGTGAGACCACTGGGTCCCTGGGCTTCATAAAGCTTCTGGCCAACTAGGGATGAGTGATGGGCATATAATAATCTATCATTCTTATGATTATTGATGTTTTGCCTGTGTGTCTGTCTGTGTGAGGGTGTTAGAAGCCCAGGAACTGGAGTTATAGACAGTCTAGAGCTGTGGGTGCTGGGGACCAGGTCCTCTGGAAGAGCAGATGGTGCTCTCCACCATGGAGACATCTCTCCAGACCAAATATGGTCATTTAGATTTTGTTTTTCGAGACAGGGTTTCTCTGCACAGCCCTGGCTGCCATGGAACTCTCTGTATACCAGGATGACCTCAATGCCAGAGATCTATCTCCTTGCCTCTGCCTCCAGAGTTCTGGAATTAAGGGCACATGCCACCATTGCCACTGCCCCTGAAGGTCATTTAGAAAATAGCCTGTATGGTGTTTTTTGGGAAGAATGGAGTGGCAGAATCAAATATAAATGAATCCATGAGGACCCATAAACGCTTGTTCTTATTTCTCACTCTGCTCCAAAAGGGACTTGAGGCGGCTTAAACATTTTATTGGTACAAAAATACCCACCTAATCAAGTAGTGTATTTACAAATGAAACTATTGACTATACATTAAATTAGTCATGATGGATATTATACATTTGAATATTCATTTTGCTATGGTAGAATGACTCACAAAATATGGGGGAAGGGAAAGATAGAGGACAAATATATCGATGCCCTGTAAATTCAAAACCAAAGGCCCAAGAGTAAGTTAGAGAAAAAGTGGGAGGAGAGGCTGTCTAGAGGGTGTGCTGTGCCCACTGCATCCAGCTCCCAGCAGCAAAGAAGAGCAGACACTTCTCAGTTGCATAGCCATGGGGACTGGCATGGCAAAGAGTAGATGTCATTATACTTATTACCAAATACATACATTCATTTCTATTCTGTATATTATTTTTTTTTCATTTAAAAAAGGAACCCTCCTTGATTCCTCCCTGGTCTTACTGATGTAGCCTCAGCTAGCCGTACCCTGCCAGGTGCCAGGGCCCCTCTGCTAAACCCCTCAGCCAGCCTGGTGCTGCCCACACTTCAAAACACCATTCTCTCCTCTCTCCACTCCTCTCAAAGCTTCAGCCCCCACCCCCTGTAGCAGAGGATGACCTTGAACTCCATCTCCCAGGCTCTGGACTGCCATGCTGGCCTACACTGCATTTCTTTTATAACATCTTTTTCTTCTTCTTCTTCTTCTTCTTCTTCTTCTTCTTCTTCTTCTTCTTCTTCTTCTTCTTCTTCTTCTTCTTCTCCTTCTTCTTCTCCTCCTCCTCCTCCTCCTCCTCCTCCTCCTCCTCCTCCTCCTCCTCCTCCTCCTCCTCCTCCTCCTCCTCCTCCTCCTCCTCCTTCTTCTTCTTCTTCTTCTTCTTATTTTTGAAATCTGTTTAGTGCTTTTTCTAGTTATTCCCAAGAAAGAAACAACTTGAAATTCACATATGTTGCAACTGAAAATCATGTTGCCGAAAGGGCTTACAGAAATAGTTCAAGGAAGAGGATTCTTCCTAAGGAAAGTGGCTGGGGGACCATTCCTCCCTGAATTTTCTTTAAATAAGCTTAGTTAACATAGATTTGAGGAGACTATGGTGAGCCACATTTTGTTTTCCTGTTAATTGCATTTGAGCTAAAAAGCAGAAGCAGAAGAAAAAGCACTTTCTAAAATAATAAGCCCTTGGAAAGGATAAATTTAATTCGTTTAGCACTGATGGAGCGAGCGAAGAGACACTTTTCCTTAGGAGGGGATAGATTTAACTTGTTCAGTGCTGATGGAGCAGAGTGAAGAGAGACGTCCTTTATGTATGAGTGTCGTCTGGTTTAGGAGAAGGAGAGCAATCCCTTTGTGGTGGGCATGGCCTAATTCAACACAGTCTCGTGCTGGGTTGTCATCTTGGAACTATAATCAGGCTGTCAAAGCTTCATGATTACACCTGCAGATGGACCCTGATGCTAGGCTGGCAGACCATCCGAGCAGGAAGCCAGGGCTGACCCAGCGTGGTTTAAAGACACTCCTGGAACCTGCCCTTCCCCTTATTTAGTCACCATTCCTAAACGTTGCAGTCCCTAGTTGACATACTGGTTTTTGACACCATCGGAAAAAGAAGTTTGCATAAATTACTGCTGCTAAAATGTGGGCACTGAATAATACAGCAATGCATTTTTACCTATTGTGTTTGTGTACTGGTTTTATTTTCCAGTGCTGGGGGTCAAATCCAGGGCCTCACATGCTAGGCAAGTGTTCTGCCACTGTCTACATCCCTAGAAATGATGTGATAATAGGATCTTGCTCCCTGGGGACTATGACATGCCCCTCAGCGAAGCTGTGCTTCGGGAACCGGACAGAGCTGGATACGGAAATGACCCAGTGAGGCGGTCCTGGGACATGCATTCTTCCAGCGGGACCCACAGACAAGAGAAGCAGTGATCTTCGCTGCTTGTGGGCTCACTTTCCAGAATAAGTCATCCTTTCTGAGACTCCCGAGAGCCATAATCTTTGATCACCCCCGAGAAGACAGTTGCAGATATGACAGCAGGAGCCATGGAAACAGGCACGAGCCTCCTTCAAGTCTTCATCCGCAGAGTGGCCTCACATAAATAAATCAGATCAACCAGCTTTCTCTGGGGATAGGACCCTCATCTATACAGCTACTCTACAGCTTCATGGGGTGACTGGGGGCGGGGGTAGGGAGGCTATGTCCTTAGGAAGGGGAAGGACGAGGGGACAAGGACTTTGGCGTGGGACTAGGATAAGGTTTTTTTTTTCCACCACACCCATCCTGGCTCAGCTGATAAATGATTCATTGCTGACTTGCCTCCTGCCTCTAATGGACCAGAGACCATCAGCACCATCGATCTCCAGACAGGGTACAGACAGAGCCCCTTCCTAGATGATTTCCGAGAAGGTCACTGAGACAAGAATATAGACATGCAGACTCTCTGGGCAGAGTCGGGCTGCGGCTAAGAGCCCTCAGAGACCAGCTTTGCTGGGCAAAGACCCAGAAGCTGAAGAAGGAACGAACTCAGAGAAGAGGCTGACAATTTGCTGTCAGGCAATCTCTGAGGAAAAACATCCCAGAGGTTCAGGAGAGTAAGGCTTGTTGGAATCGGGTCCCATGGAGGATCATCTCTTCAGTCAGATGTGTAGACACACACCTACAGTCTTAGCACTCCAGGAGCGAGGCAGGAGTGCACGTTTGAGAAGGGCCTCATCTACATAGCGAGTCCCAGGACAGCCAGGGTTACATATCCTGCTCCCACAAACAACTCACCCATCTCTGGGGAGGTCAAGGCTTGGGAGCAAAGTCCCAGGGCTTTCAGTGGTCTCTGCCTTCCCTGCTGCTTCTGGGACAGGGGTTTCCTGTCACCTTCAGCCCTGTGGATGTGGCTGCTCTGTCTTTACTAACACAATAGTACTGCAGCAGCCTTGAGCCCCAAGAATTAGTAATTAAATCACAGACCTAGCAGTGGGGGCCTCATCACAGGGGTTGACATCCTGCAGGCTGGCCCGCATCCTCCTCTCCTGGGAGCATCTTTGTGCAGCTCTGGGAGCTGGGTGCCATCCCGAGCCACAGCTGTTCCATGCTGCTGTGTTGATCCTGGGTGTGACTCTGTACCCTCCTCATTGTCATCTGCCTTGTCATGTGGCCTGTCTCAGCCTGCTTTCTGCTGCTATGAAAATGTTCCAGAGAACGTATTCATCTTATAGGTGTGCTAAGCTCGTGATGTGGGAGGCTGGAAAGCCCAAGAGAAGTGGCCAGCACCTGGTGAAGACCTTCTTGCTACAGCCTAACAAGGTGAAGGACATCACACCAAGAGACACAGTATGCGCACTAGTTTGGTTTGCTTATAATACTCCTAACCAACCTCTTGGGGTCCGAACCCCATGATCTCATTTAATCCTAATATCCACCTCCCACCCTCAGGCTCTTCCTGAGGCAGGCAGAGAGGGGGGTGGCAGGCATTGGCTTTTGAAGCCCCAAAGCCCTCCTGCAGTAACACACTTAAGCCTATCAAAGAGCTCCACTCCCTGGTGACTAGACATTGAAACAATGCAAACGTATGAGCCTATGGGGGACATTCTTATTCAAACCATCGCACCTGCCTGCCACTCTTCCTTCTCCAGGTATAGACTCTCCAATAGAGCTCCCTCTGGGGCTAGACATGGAGGTGGCTCTGTGCCATTTCCATTAGGAATTTTGTCACGGTAACAGAAAAGTGGCTGACACAGGAGATGACATGAAGCCTTGCCAGGGACCAGTGGCTCCCAGTCTCCTGTCCCTCTGCTCTGACAGAGCAATCTACAGTCAAAGCTTCTTAGATCTGACGCCAACCTCAGGCTGAGTAATCTGAGTGATGCTGGCCCCTTACTGGTGGGATTCAACCCTCCTGGCCACATCTTTCTCTCATCCTTGTCTCAGTTTAGATTCAAGGCCCCTGGCTGGCTGGCTGTGCCTAGAACATGATCTGATTATAAGTCTGGCTAAATCATTGCCCAGACTTCAGGCTTAGGGCCCACTTACTGACGAATGTCTTCGGCGCCGCTCGTCTAGCTGCCTCTGAGCAGGACCTGCTTACAGGCATCTCATCTCCCAGTTTCCCACTGCAATAGGCAATATTCTACTTGGGACCCTAGATCCCTGCCCCTTGTGCTCAAGTCCTGGATCACCCCCTCTCATGAGGTTGGTGTGGCATCCGTGGTTATCTTAGATGACATGGCAAAGGTGAAAGACTTGGCAAAGATAATCAAGGTCCATGTTTTAGGCAGCTTTGCAATGCTGTGCCAGTGCCCAGGATAGGAGCACTTATGTCTCAAAAGGAGCACACAGATGAGTGATGGGCATATGGCCTTATGTTTTCAATGTTCCAATACAAGTCATTTGATTCGGGGACACACATGTGGTTCTGCTTGAAGCCACAAGCAGCCAAGCAGCTAGCTTTCATGCTCCGCCAGAATCAGTCTTGGAGTAGCTTTGCCCAGCTGTGTGCAGGGGTTTGGCTTATGGACATTCTGAAGTCTATGCACGTGCACTGTTGTCTTCAGAAGCTTATTTGTGATGGTGACTCTGGGCTCGAGGATGTGTCTGCCGTGTCCTAACTGTGTTACTGCTTCCACCTTAGTGGCTGAAGAATGCACATCCTAGAATCTTCTTCCTAGCCTGCTGTTGGCTATGGTCTGACTGAGAGAATAATTGCTAAATGTGACTTCTGGAATGTGATTAGAAATTTAGATTTTTTTTTTCATGCATGAGCCTTGAGTCCCTCTCTTTCCTCTAGGTGCTCCCCCATTTCAAACTTCTGAAAGAAATGTATCACGGATTAGAAATGTGTCACTCCTTTGAACTGTATCACTTTGGTGAAATGTATCAGAGTTGAAATGTATCACTGAGTTGAATTGCTGTCTTTCTTGACTTACCCAAGTGTGTATACTGGGTGAGTGCTATGCTTCGCATCCCAGGGAAGAAGACTCTTTGGTCATATACCTACTGAAAGATTAACCCACCTCTGCCACTTTCTCTAGTTTCCCCGGCTGACACACTGCTCAGATACCTTTGAAGAGATTTCCCATAGTGCTATCCTTATGGCAGTTAGCCAAACCAAACAAAAATGAACCACAATGCTTTCCACATTGGGAGAATGTAATTTTTTCCTTGTTCTATGACGATGATTATGTCACACATACTGTCCATTTAAAGATCAAGGAGGAAGGGCAAAACCACGGATGAATACAACAGAGATTCTCATCTGCTGAGGGTTCAGTCAGGACACCTGTCACCCTCCGTCTCCAGCATCCTCCTGATGGGGTATTTGAACATCTTTAGGGCATCATTGCTGTGTTAAATATGTTACCTGTACAATGGAGCATGGCTGCTCTGTCTTATCCCTGGAGGGAAGGCATTAAAATCACCCATCTGTGGCCAACAGAATCAAAGATCCAGATAGTTTAAGGCAGTAGCCTGGGTCACAAAGTTGACAAGTACTGCACTACTTAACTGCCTGTATTGATATCTAAGAACATAGAGCTGGAGTCTGTCTGTTTCTGGTATGAGCTTTCTGGCTACGTTGTCATGGCATCGTAGCAGAATCACCGGAAAGAGGAAGAGATTATTATACAGCAAGACGGGAAAGGAGAGGTTTGGGCTTGTTCAGAACAACTTGCTTTCAGCGGATAACTGGGTTCCCTTGAGTTATATTAATTCCTTCCCAGTACAGTGTCCCTGATGACCTAATATCCCCCGCCGCCCCCTTCAAGTTTCCAAGCCAGTGTTGGAGCAGGGTGAACCTTTGAAGCAGGTGTGCAAGCAGGCAGCAAGCCAGGCTCTGCTTGGCTCTGACACTCTCAAAGTCTCAATAATAATCTTTAACACAAGCGCCCGCCAGAATTGTCATGTGACTCTCGACTCTGTGTTTGTAGCATCGCTTGCCCCCTTAAACTCTACTCAGGAACCCTCTGGCCACAGCATTGCCCTGTTTTCGGCCTAAGCTGCTGGACGGAAGCCTGAACCATGATTTATTCCTCAATTTGCCCTGGAACCACCCAGCAGGCTTGGCACCGCTCTGTGTAATTCATGAGGCAAAATGGCACAATGTTAATAGAAGATAATGACTCCCTATGTCTCCCCTTACATTACACACTTGTCCTTTAATGAACTCAGAGGACCAACCATAGGAATCTGAAGTCATGTAGCCATCCTGGCACGGAGACGTTTCTGGATAGGTGGTGTGGGTTGAACTTTCTCCCCATTCATAGACTGAAGCTTTAATCTCTAGTGCTTTAGAATGTGACTACAAGAGTATTGCAAGAGGTAACTAAATTAAAATGAGTGTCATTGGCATAAACCATCTCAGTATAACTGTCATGGAGGAAAGGTGGGATGAGGACATGGGGAGGAAGTGGCCATCAGCGAGCCTCAGAGGGAGGAAGTGGTCATCAGTGAGCCTCAGAGGGAACCTTAATCTTGCAGAACCCCAAATCTACCAAGTCTTGGATTCTTGGTTCTGGCAGTCCTAGAAACCAATGCAATAGGCCTTGTGAATTTTTGCAAATAATAATCCCATCCAAGGCCAGAGCAGGCAAGGAGGGCAGCAAGGCCAGACAGACTCCTTGACTGGGAGGCAGGAATGGGAGGGGAGGGAGGGACACCTCCCCTGCCTGGCTCCTATCCTAAGTGCCCTGTGGTCCGCACTGTAAGCGCTGTGATGAGAAGCGTGAGATCACCATTGGGGAGCCAGACACAAAGGCAGAGCATCGGAGCTAAAAACAGCCCAGAGCCCGGCACACAAACCTGAGCGAGTCCCATCATCTGTGATCCAACCACAGGGCATCCATCACCCTCTCAGGGCGATAGTTTTGTGAAGCAATAATAATGAGGCCATTTCCTGTGCAGTTTTGAAGAAACACTTGGAAAACGACTTTTCAAAGAGTTCAAAAGAGCTGAGCAGGAGCCAGAGTGGAAGGATCATGACTCCGAGGTCAGCCTGCCTCAGAGGAAGAGGAAGAGAGGTGGTGGGGGTGAAGAACATTACACACACACACACACACACACACACACACACACACACACACGTACACACATGCACACACACGTACACACATGCACACACACACACACACACACATACACACGTACACGTACACACATGCACACACACTCACATACACACATGCATGCACACACACATGCATGCACACACATGCATGTACATGCACATGCACACACATGCACACACATGCACACCCACACGTATGCATACATACATGCACACACACACATGCACACCTGCACGCATGCATACAACCTGGCACTGACTTACTTCTTGTTTCTTCCCGGAAGAAGGTAAGGAGTCATTACAGGTAGCACCTGGTATTGGGAGGCTCAGATCTCAGTTTACATTTTCTAAGTAAGTTAGCATTTCCCTAGTCCTGGCTTCCTTCTGTTCCCACCTAATGATGCAACTCCCTCCAACAAGGCCACACCCCTCCCACAAGGCCACACCCCCTCCCACAAGGCCACACCCCTCCAACAAGACCACACCCCTCCCACAAGGCCACACCCCCTCCCACAAGGCCACACATCCTCCCACAAGGCCACACATCCTTCAAGCAGGCTACCCTTCCTAATCCTTCCTGAACAATCCACCAACTGGGATCAGACACTCGAACATGTGAGCCTATGGAGGCCCTTGTCACTCAAACCACCGCACAGCCCAAGCTGCCCTTGAACCGGGGTGTGGTGGCTTGACTGAGAATGTCCCCCATAGGCTCACATGTTTCAATACTTGGTCCCCGCTGGTAGCACTGTGTGGGAAGGATGAGGAGGTGAGGTGGTGTTGGAGGAGGTGTGTCACTATGGGTGGGTCCCCAAAAGGCCATGCCATTTCTTAGTCAGCTCTGCCTCCTGCCTGCGATCCCAAGGTAAACTCAACTACTGCTCCAGCGTCACGACTGCCTACCCGCTGCCACGCTCCTACTGTGGTGGCCATGGACTCTCTCTCTATTTCTATATCTCTATATATCAGCTCTGTCCCTCTAGAGAACCCTAGTACAGTTATAGTCCAACAAAGATAGTTGGGCATTGGAGAAGAGGCAGGCTGGAACCCGACTTTGGGAGACTTGAGCAGAGAACATTCCAGGTAGAAGAAACCACAGGACAAGAGGTGAGAGTGGCAATGTGGCTGGGAGGCAGCAGATGGGTCAGCGTGGTTGAGATACAGAGGGTGACAAGAAAGCCACGGAGGGATGGTGAGGAGGCAGGAAGAACCAGGATGCGCCCAACCATGTGGGTTTTCCGGTCAGCAGCTGGGGCTCTAAGGAGGTTACACTGGGGGAACCTGGGGCGTGGGAGCCTGCTGTTCGATTTCAGGTAGAGGTCACACGGACCTCCAGCTGCCTTCAAACCGCTGCTGCTGTCCCCGGAGTGTTGCGATCACAGGAATGAACGCACCGGCAAGCCCGGGGGGCCTTTTGTCTTTATTTTTATTAGGGGACTGGTTTTCACAGTTGTCTCCTGGCACCGGAAGAGTGACCTGCAGAAGACCCCATCATCACCTGTGAGCCAGTCAGAAAGGCGGAGGCAGAGCAGCAGGCTTCAGTGGCGTCACATCCGCATCTGACAATGTCCCAGGCAATTGTTACGCCCGTCAAAGCTCTGGAAAACACCAGCCTAGAAGCGAGATGATGGCCTTGAGTGTCGGTCTTTGCAGTAACGCCCCAAGCAACTCAGACAGCCTGTGGGGTAACAGATGCTCACGATGCTGTTGGGCCTGCCTGGGAGGGCAGCCGTCCCAGAAGGAAGCCACGAGAGACGGAAAAAGGCAGAGTAAAAGGAACTCTCAATCCCTGAGCACTGTCATTTCTCCTCACATTAGTGTCTCACACAGACGGCCTCTGCGGGCTAGTAATGGTGGAGTCGATACTTCTTGAGCTGCGGTGAGTGGAGGCCAAGATTGCTTCACCTGAATAATTTATCATCTCCCAGCGTCAGAACTTGAAGACTTGCCAACTACTACTGAACCCTTTAGAATACCGTAGTCCTCTCTTCCTTCCCTGGCCCCATCAGGCAAGCCCCCAAAATGGCCATGGGTTCTCCTCAGTGTGGCTAGCCTTGTCAATGACAAAAAGGTAACGGGCATGGGAAATGTGGGCTAGCCTGCTCTACTCCAAGTCCAGCATCGTTGGGGCTCTTAGACCACCTTCTCCAAAAGGCATGGAGAAGCCAAGCATGACGTCAACACCTCTGATCCCAGCCCTGGGGACACCAAAGTAGGGGGCTCATGAGTCCAGGGCCAGCCTGGGCTACAGGGGATCATGTTTTATAGCAACGGCAACAACAAAACCAAAACAACAAGGAAATCGTGATGGGGGGTTGGAATTGAGTGGCGAGAATGACATGGGAGAAGACCAGAGAACTCTGCGAGCTCAGGGTTCCCCGACTCACTTTCCCGAGCGCTGGAATTACAGGCGTACGGCATCATACCTGGCCACATTTAATTAATGGGAGCCATTTATTTATTTTCTTTGGAGGTAAAATTTAAAGTCAATAAAATGCTCGGATCCTTAAGGCTATGTTGGTGTTTATATCTTCTATACCCACATGGTTCAAACCTCTGTCAGAATAAAGAATATTACTTTACTGTGAGTTCCCTTACACCCTTCCTCAGCTAATTCCACTAACCTCCCCCTCCTCCCGTGAATCGCTGACCTGATTTGCGTTGGTATACATCCATCTTCCTTTCTTTGATAGCTAACTTCTTTTTTTTTCTTAAGTTCATCAGATTCTAGACGCTCGGTGGCATTGTAGCAGACGGAAGATCACACTTGTGTTTGTTTCACTCGGCGTGTTTTGTGGCGCCTTCGGGTTATCTGTGGCTCAGCCCACCGTGGACGCTGCCACCTCCAGGCAGGTGGTCCTGGATGCAATAAGAAGCCGGATGAGCAAACACGGGGAGTGAGTTAGTACGCAGAGCTCCTCCGGGGCCGCTGCCTCAGCTCTTGCCTTGAGTCCTGACTTCCCTTCACGGTGGACAATAACCATCTCGGTAGCAGAAGCCTCATGAAAACAGTTTTAGTTCCATACCCTCCTGGTGCTGTGTGAATATCTTCCCCTCTAGCGTGGAGCTTGGCATTACCACTAGATTGTTGTCTACAGGGATTCATCAAGGCTGCCCACAACGGAGGGGCCCCTTCCTGTCTTGGTCATTGGTCTGTCTGTGTTTGGTGTACTGGTGATTCTGCCACTCTTCCTGTCTGGTCTTGACATCTCATAAGGTCTCCTGACGTCACAGTCTTCTCAGGGGTCTCCCACAGAGGCCCCTGGAGAAGAGCTACCATGCTTGGGAGGAACTTCCCCCATCTCATGTTTGAAGCTTCCAATTCAAATTGCTGTGCTTCGGCTACATGTATGAACTCATTAAAATCATGGATGCCTTCTTCTCTTCATGCTTTTTTGTGGGGGGCAGCCGTGTCTTCCTCTACCTCTGCTGACCCTTAAATGAGTCCCTTCTTCCGTGTTTGAGGGCCTCATTGCCTCATGGTCTCACCCTTCAGATGAGTCAAAAAAGGCATCATGTTCTTCAGGGTGCCAAGCTTTAAAAGTACATTTACTCTATTTTAAAATTGTGTGTGTGTGTGTGTGTGTGTGTGTGTGTGTGAGCATACACACTTACCCATGCACACATTGGAGTGGCCAGAAAATGTATCAGATCCCTCTGGAACGGGAGTCACACACAGTTAGTGTGAGCCTCCCCGTGTGGGTGCTGGGAACCCAACTCGGGTCCCCTATAAGACCTGCATTCTCTCTTACCCATCTCTCAGCTGCTGAAGTGCTAGACTTTTGTTGCTAGGATTGAAGCCATGTCCTCTTGCTGAGCAAAGCAGATCACCCACGGCCCCTGCTGTGACTAACACCTGATGAAGGCCTTGCTTGTCAGCTCTGTGCTCAGAGAAAACCAGAAAACACGGCCTTTGCGCTCTGCTCCCTGAGCATGGATTGACTGAGGAGGAGTGGCCACAGCAGGCTTCATCAGCAAGTCCTGGGGCAGCCATGGAGGCAGAGCTGGGGGTGACAACTGGAAGAGGAACAGAAATGCCTGGGTGGATGAAGGAGGTCGGCATATGCAGGCAGAGGAGACCAGAGAGAAGATCTTCAGGGGACCCTGGCCCTGAACCCCAAACTTCTGCTCGCTGCTGAGGTTTCCTGACAGTGACCCTCAGAAGTCCCGTTAGGATGCAAGCCGGGGCATCAGTGACATTTACAGCTGTTTCTGCAAATTCCTGACAGAAGTAACCTCAGGGAGGAACAACTCGCTTTGGCTCATAGTTTCAGATGTGTGTGGGAAGGCATGGCAGAGCAGTTTTCATGTTAGCCAACAGGAAGCAAAAACAGGATTATAGGGTGGGTCCCACTCGATACGGCCCCAAGGGCACATTCACAGTTAACTACTTGCTCCTATGCAGCCCGTCTACTACTCTGTGCACTCCTCAGTGGTGTCATATTACGGGGAATCCATCGAGTATTAATTCAGAGTTCCCACTGTCAAACTATGTCTGAAACATGTTCACGGACGCACCGGAGGCGTTACAAATCTCCCCGGCACATCTTAATTCAATCAAGCTATCACAATCAGCTGTCACCACTACCTAAAATTTCCAGCAGACTCTTCTCCCCACAACACAAGGGGAGACTAGTGGACATCCCAGTCCTCGGTATCACTGTCACAGTTCTGCTGCATACTCACGATACGCTGTCCCACGTCATGCTTGCTTCTCAAGAGTTGGGTGGTTGGATCATCTAACCTTCCTCCCAACTGCTCATCCCACCCCTGCCCTTCCTCCCAACTGCTCATCCCACCCCTGCCCTTCCTCCCAACTGCTCATCCCACCCCTGCCCTTCCTCCCAACTGCTCATCCCACCCCTGCCCTTCCTCCCAACTGCTCATCCCACCCCTGCCCTTCCTCCCAACTGCTCATCCCACCCCTGCCCTTCCTCCCAACTGCTCATCCCACCCCTGCTTGGGAGGAGCTCGGGGAGAGACGGGAGAATTGAGCAGAACAGGGTACACGTGTCCCCTGCTCTAACAGAGCCGCTCTGTGGCTCCTGCCTCCCCCCACGTCTGAACACACACCTGCCAGAAATGGTCTGGTATCATGAGGGTCACATACAGAGTCTCTGGCTGTTATATTTTTAATGAGCGGTTGGAGCCATCTTATTTCAGGCAGTTACCACCGCCCGGAACCTTCAAGTTTGGACTTCTCCAAATGTTAACTTTTCATGAGCTGAATTATTAATCCATCCCTCTAACCCAGCGGCATTTTGATTGCAGCTTTCACTCTTTAAATTTTGAATGACCTCTGGTTGTATTCGCACCTGCGCCGGGATAGAGTAAGAACTGAAACCCAGGGGTAAGGAATCTCTGGCTCTGTAACTCCGGCCCCTACTACGATTGTAAGGGCAGGCAGCTTCCTCTGTCTGTTTCCTTTCTTTTTTAATTATTTAATTTTTACTAAAATTTAAAACAATCTTATTTTACATAGCAATCCCAGTCCCCTCTCCCTCCCAGCCTCCCATTTCCCCCACCATCTCCCCATCACACTCCCCATCTGCTCCTCAGGGAGGGTGAGGACTCCCATGTGGGATCATCAAAGTCTGTCGCATCATTTGGGGCAGGAACTAGGCCCTACCCTGTGTGTCTAGGCTGAGAGAGTGTCCCTCCATAGGGAATGGGCTTCCAAAGCCCATTCATGCATCAGGATAAATAGTGGTTCCACTGCCAGAGGCCATATAGACTGCCCCGGCCTCCTGACTGACACCCACACTCAGGGGGTCTGGTTTGGTCTCATGCAGGTTCCCAGTGGTCATTCTGGGGTCCAAGAGCTCCCCCTTGTTCAGATCAGCAGTTTCTATGGGTTTCCCCAGCCTGGTCTTGACCCCTTTACTCATCACTCCTCCCTCTCTGCAACTGGATTCCAGGGGTTCTGCTCAGTGCTTAGCTGTGGGTGTCTGCTTCTGCTTCCATCAGCTACTGGATGAAGGCTCTATGATGGCATATAAGGTAGTCATCAGTCTCATTATAGAGAAGGGCGTTTAAGGCAGCCTCTCCACTACTGCTTAGATTGTTAGTTGGGATCATCCTTATGGATCCCTGGAGATTTCCCCAGGGCCAGGTTTCTTGTTAAGCCCATAGTGACTCCCTCTATTAAGGTCTCTCTTTCCTTTCTCTCCTTCTCTGTCTTCCTCCAACTCAGTCTTCCTGATCCCGTATGCTCTCCTCCCTCCTCCCCCTCTCTCCTCTTTCTCCCACCTCCCTCCCCTCCCCCTGTGCTCCCAATTTACTCAGGGGAAATGTATATCTCTCTTAGGGTCCTCCAGCCTACAATCCACAGCCCCAGAGAAGCTAGCTGTCTGTTTGCAAGCGTGACACTCTTTCCCCTGGGAAGGGCTTTCCAATCTGCCTCCCACTTTTGCCTGCCTCCTTGCCTTTCACAGCAGAACAAGTTCACTTTTTTCCAGAACAATTTGGGGTGCACAGGATAAAAAGACGTCCCGAAATTCAAAACTCTACAGCTTTCTATCAGTGAAGCCTGGGAATGTTAGGGATAAAAACAGGATGGTTTGTATATGCATAGTTCAATAATGACCATAGTGTCCAAATAAACAGAACAGCAGACACTTGCAGTGGTGTTTGTAGTTTTGGTTGCAGGGCTGAGGGAGAAGTGAAATCTGGAGCACGTGGGAGGGCAGCCCCAGAATGACCTCACAGAGAGGACACGATGGAGCTGGCTCTAGATGTGTCACAGCTCAGTGTAAGCGTTCCCATACAGACAGAACAGTAGTATGGGATTAACCAGTGCTTCTAATTTTGTCTGCCCAATTTTAACTAAATGCCCATATTCTTTAGATTTCCTGTGCTTCCTGCTTATTACGAAGTAGAACCAAGCCACAGCAAGGAACTCTTGGATTGCGGGTCTGCCTTGCTGGCTTCTTCTATGTTCAACTCCCACAGCGTTTCTGCCAGATCCCCATTTCTTTTATGATGTCACTGCATTTCTTCCCACAGCTCTCCAGAAATACCTCCCTTCCCATGCTGCTGCTCATCGCTCCTGTTCTTCCCTCACCAGTTAGGATGCAGTGAGCCGTTAGAGGGCTCTTTCAGGGAGGGCCTGGACATAAAGTAACACTTAGCAAAAGGAGGCTCTGTCTGTATCTCTGTCAGCATTACCCATTTAATGAATGTTTCTATTCCTTTTCTTGTCACTGTGACAAAATTCCTGGCAGAACGACTTAGAGAAGTGATGTATTTTGGCTCACGGTTCCAGAGATTTCCATCCTTGCTTCTCTTGTTTTCTTGGCTCTGCCTCCACAGTGGGACAGAATATTGTAGCAGTGGACTACAGGAAGAAGGCTGCTCACTTCATGGCACACAGGAGCAGAAGGTGGTAACGGGGAAGCGATACAGACAGGAGCCAGGGCAAGCTGGCAAGGAATTCTTATTCAATGGCATGTCCCCAGGAACCTTCTCCCTTCAACCACACCTCATCGTCCATGTTTCACCATGTACGCGCCTGCCCTCGCCAGCAAGGAAGACATGACTCCAGGTAGATCTTCTTCTTGCAGTTTTAATCAGGATCCTTTAAACATGTTGCTTCTGGCCCGCGGAGAGGGAGAGAGAGAGCCGGGGGACCCCTGCACAGGCTTAAATACCCTTGAGCTAACCAACCCCAGTGAGCCACGTGGACCCTGCAGATAGGCTACTCTAATGCAGAAACAGACTTAATCAATTAAGGGTTTGTTTACCCAGAGAGCCTTCACCAGCGGGAAGGTGTAAGGCGGAAGCCAGTGCCACTTTAAGGCGTGGCACCACGTGGCTCTCTACAGTTCCCCCTTTTTGTTTTAATAACGCAACAGGCAAGGGTAGTGGTCTGGTATCCAGTAAAGCAGTGGACATTGTAATGACCCTGAATCCTGGTAGTCAACCAAGTCAGTGCCACACCCGTCCGGCATCTTTTTCCTGGAGGTGGGGCCTCGGACACCAACCCACATGCAACCAGACTTGCCCTTCTCAGAGTTGCTCACTTCCAGAGCTAACTCGGAGTGCAGTGCTAAGCCATACAACCTGAGCATGAAGGATCAATACTTGTTCATGACTGAGAGCCATGCTTGGGGAGACTGTCCTGCCTCAATGGCTGTAAATGCCTGGACAACCATAGCTGCATACCGCTTACGAGCAAGCCTCATCTTGCAAAGGCACCACAGGCCCACGAAGGAGATAAGCAACAAGAAGACAGCCATGACTCCCATTCCCGCCCACTCTTTCAGATGACCCATGGCAACGGGAACCACGATGACAATCCAGCAGCCAGTCCCGCATCCACACGTGTTGAATTCACTGCAACGATGGCCATTCCCAGCTGTGCCATCAGGTCATCAAAGTCAGCAGACCATTTTCCTAAAAGATAGCTAGACAACTGTTTCAACAAATTAGCAGCATGTGTAAAGTTCTCATACTGAATGCTGGTAACACACAAGCCTGGATATTTCATTTCACATCCCAAATGGGCCAGCTGCCGCAAGGTATCTATTTGCTCCTGCACCAGATCAATTCTTTGGTTTACAATCATTAAACCTCCTTTTAGTTGAGCGCCAATTGTGGATTGAGTATCCAAAGTGGTAGCCACATTCTTGGACATTTAGCTTAGAGGCTGTCTGCACCGATGTGCTCATAGCCACAGCAACCGTGACTGAATCCACAACTGCAAAAGAGATAGCTACAACTATGGCTGCTGTAATGCCAAAATTTCTCTCTGCAGCCTCTACCAAACAGGCCATAAAATCTGAAAATGGTTTTATGGGGCCTTGCAGTATCTTAGTGAGGTTACCATTCACCTCTCCCTTATTTAGTAATGACTTCCATGCTTTTATGGCAATCTGATTTACTTGTTCAAGACTTAAGTCATTTCATAAGTCTTTCCGGACCTCAGGGCAAAAGGAACACCCTGTACCTCGGCCCGCCCTTCCTCACTCTGATAAGGAGAAGGCCCCGAAGGCATTGTTCCAGGAGGGTCCCTCCCTCCCCACATCGCCATTTCTCCTCTCCCTTCCCCCTCTGCCCCTTAAGGGATTGTTTCTGAACTCCTTTTATGAGGGCTTGCAATTCTTCCTCAGCCCAGCACACTACCTTGATGTCTCCCGAAACTGCGAACCAAGGTGCAATGGCATCACATTCACTCAAGAATCTTTCTAGTGCTTTTCTTTAAGTTTCTTTGACAAAAGTAGCTCCTGAAGAGCCAGAAAAATTGGATGAGACTGAGAAGTCCCCATCTTAAAAATTTTACTTTTGGTTTATTACAACCGCTTGCTCAATGCCCGAGACTTTATTGCTGCTTTTTCCCCTGTGGTCTTTAACTCGGTCCCAACTTACCTGGGACTTCATTGCTCCTTACCGGAGACCTCATCACCTCTTTACCGAGGGCCTTAGTTTTGTCCAAACCCGGAACTTCATCGCTCCTTACCGGAGACCTCATCGCCTCTTTACCGAGGGCCTTAAATTTGGTCCCAACTTACCTTGGGAACTTGCCAGCGCTGCCCTGACTGCAAGAAGTTCTGATCTGAAAAATTCCTGGTACGGGTGGGCCGCCATCTATACGTGCCTGCCCTCGCCAGCAAGGAAGACGTGACTCTGGGTAGATCTTCTTGCAGTTTTAATCAGGATCCTTTAAACATGTTTCTTCTGGCGAGAAAGAGAGAGAGAGAGAGAGAGAGAGAGAGAGAGAGAGAGAGAGAGAGAGAGAGAGAGAGAGGGAGGGAGGGAGGGAGGGAGGGAGGGAGGGAGGGAGAGAGGGAGGGAGGGAGGGAGGGAGACAGAGACAGAGACAGAGACAGAGAGAGAGAGGGGGAGAGAGAGAGACAGAGAGA
The DNA here is from genome assembly GCA_030556225.1 of Cricetiscus sungorus. NCBI lineage: Eukaryota > Metazoa > Chordata > Mammalia > Rodentia > Cricetidae > Cricetiscus > Cricetiscus sungorus. The sequence continues at coordinate 5,844,311 of JANBXA010000328.1, read as the reverse complement.
GACAGAGACAGAGAGAGAGGGGGGAGAGAGAGAGAGACAGAGACAGAGACAGAGAGAGAGGGGGAGAGAGAGCTGGGGGACCCCTGCACAGGCTTAAATACCCTTGAGCTAACCAACGCCAGTGAGCCACGTGGACCCTGCAGATAGGCTACTCTAATGCGGAAGCAGACAGGCTGAACAGACTTAACCAATTAAGGGCTTGTTTAGCCACAGAGCCTTCACCAGCGGGAAGGTGTAAGGCGGAAGCCAGCACCACTTTAAGGCGTGGCACTACACGGCTCTCTACATCACCAGCTCTCAGTTTTTAACCTATTCAAATATCGAATCCACCCGGCCACACCTACTGTTGAGAAGTTGTAGCGGGTCTTGTAAGCTGCAGTGCAGCACGTTAGATGTTATCTGGGAGGAGAAAACGCCTGGGGGCCTCAGGGACTTCCCTCCCGGGACACCATGGAACAAGAGTGGTGTCTGGGGAAGACCCAGGTTGGAAGAACTCTGCCGATGCTGTGAGCCGCATGGCCTCTTAATGGAGAAAACAAAAAACCAAGGGACCTTGAGCCTGCAGAGGTTTTTACGGAACAGCAAATGCTCATTGAATGCATTGCCAACACCTGACCTGTGCAAGTGAAAGCATGAAGCTAAAATCTCATTGCTTTTGCAGTAAATAGACTCCTAGAGATGGTGTCCAAGGTCATCTCAGACATCATCAGAAAAGCAAAGGATTCTCTTCCTTGGCGAAACTATTAGTATTTGCAAGGGTCAAACACAGGAAAATGGTGCATTTCACAGCGCTAATTACATGGAAGCCGGTGATGAGAGAAGTCACGATGTCATGTATGTGGCAAGGATATAATTTGACAGGGATTCTGATTATATTCTGTTACCATGTTCTGTTTTACCAAGGAGCAACGTGCCCAGACTTGTTTAAGTGACTGTCCTGGAATAGGATGAAGAATTTCTTTCCAGTGCAAGCGCCTGAACACCTTGGTGACAGGCAGCAGCTGCTGAGTTGGAATAGCTGAATGGATGAATTCGGTCTGCAGGGTTCAATGTCGGCATAAGCTGATGTTGTCTGTGGAGGGCACTATAAGCCGTGGAGAGCCACTGCGAGGCGACGCTTTCATTGTGTGAGTGAAAATGGTTCATATGTTTGAAGGCTTGCTCTCTGGTTGGCAGAACTGTTTTGGGAAGGATCAGGAGGTGTGGCTTTGTTGGAGGAAGTTGTGTCACTTGTGGGGTGGGGGTTGGCTTTGAGGTTTCAAAAGGTCACATAAGGGCCAGTCTGTCTTACCAGCTGAGCTGTAAGCAAGATGTTTTCTTTTGGAAGTGGCTTTGCTTGTGTTTTCTCTTCACAGCGATAGGACAGTGACTAAGACAGCCCTGCCACATCCTGTTCGTGGACGTATTCCCCAGAGGCTCCCAGGAATAGCCCCACGTCTCCCTCCGGTACCATCTCTCTCCTTGAAGCCATGATTCAGTATTCACTCACCAATTTTTGCAACACCACTGAATGTATCGTAGTTAATGAGAATCAAATATAGATGTTATAAAATGTCAAAAGTTCATCTTCACTAGTGCATAGGTAAGTACATTATTGTCTGTTATTATGTATAGGTATTATTGAAGATAAAAGGAAACAAAGCTTGTTTCGAGCTTCAAGATCCAAAGATCTCCTTTCTCTTCTTCTCTGCATGGTATCATTAGTTCCAAGGAGCTTCTGTTTTCATTTTACATGGTTTCAGTTAGCCCTGGTCAACTGCAGCCCAAAATTATTAGGGGGAAAACTCCAGCGTGGAATTGCACAACTATTACTACTGTCTCATTACTTACTATTCTTCGTGTCTTTCTATGCTTGAGGGATGAACATACTTTGTCATAGTGTGTCTAGGATAACGCATGACACCGTTAGTGGTGTCTGAAGTTGCAGGTGTGCCTGGATGGCTGGAGAGTGTTCAGGAGGAAACGGCACTGTGACACACTTGCCATTATCAGACACCCAGGAAGAGGGGGCAGGGGCGTCCTAAACCACAGCTTCAGGAAGGGGCGGCTATGGACTTCCCCTCAGCTCTGCATGGATGCAGAAGGCACATTTCCATGTTGGCAGTGGTCTCCTTCCACACGAACCTGGTTTGTGACAGGATCCACGTATGAGTTTCCTTCAGCCCTTTTCAGATCCCGACATCATGGACCTGGCTTCCTCACGCTAACACTGCAGAGCCGGGCAGAGACCTCTTTAGTGCTGTGGGAGAGACAAAGAAAGGCCGTTGCATGGGCGCCCCCTCTGCAGCCAGCTGTGACCCCCAGTTCCTCCGAGTGGCTTAGATGGGTGCCGGCTGCGTCTGCCGGGCCGACCTCTGCATCAGCACCGCTCTGCTCTCAGGAGCCCTGCAACCAATCTGCCAGTCCCCCGTAGCCAGGCAGCACGTGAGCCAGTTCATAGCACGTGTGTGTGTGTGTGTGTGTGTGTGTGTGTGTGTGTGTGTGATATATGTTCAGTCTTCAAAGGTAGAGCTCTTCAAACAGACTCCGATGAATCTGGGCAGCCGGCCAGCACATTGCAGCCCAACAGGGGAGTAGCTGACAACTTCCTCGTGCTGAGTCAGCGAGAACCGGGGAGATGAGCCAGCCATGCTCATCTTTAGGGACCGAGGGGCTGCTTGGGACTTGGCCTCTCAACACTGACTTGTTACTTGTATTTCTGGTGTGTGTGTGGGGAGGTCAAAAGCAGAGGTTTCTGATTTCTTTCTCTCCTTCTCTTCCCCTTCCTAGCCACACTCCTTGATCAACCCCCCCCTCCCCGTGTTCCTGTCTCTCTGTGCCTCTGTCTGTCTGCCTCTGTCTCTCTCTGTGTGTGTGTGTGTTGGTTTTGAGATAGCGTCTTACTATACAACTAAGGTGGCCTTGAACTCACAACTCTTGTGTTTCCTGCCTTAGCCTCCTAAGTGCTGGACACCATGTCCAGCTTTCTGGTTTCTATGGTTGAAATAATTTCAGAATAAATGAGTCAGTGATTAAATCGTGGCTTACAGGTCCCCTGCTTTGATTTCACCCTGGAGTCTCCCTGTCCATCCTGACCCTATGCTTGACTGTCCTGGCCTGCGTCTGTGTGTGGAGCATTTGCAGATGGAATCCCCGGGGGAGTCAGGCATTGCTTCTGCCTCTGCCACTGCCACAGCCCAGAGGCTCAATATGCCAGGACTGAAAAAAAAAGAGCTGTGGAAGCAAACAGGGTCCTCAGCTCAAGGAAGGGGCTGCAGCTATGTACAGTGCCTTCTAGAGTTGTGGAAAGGACACTCACTGGACAAAGAGGCCCGCGGGCAAAGGAGGGTCTTCTGAGGGCTGCACTAGCAGAAGGATGGGTGGATCCCAGCCGACAGCACAAACAGGGACATTTCAGGGGAAGAAGTGGACTCCTGGGCTCTGTCTGCCCCAGTCTCGCTCCCATGAGTGGTGCTGGGGTGTCAATCATTTATCACTCCGGTGTGGATGCTGCACTACAGGAATCATCATAGAGCTCAGCGTAAAGAAACCCCTACGGGAAAAATTAATGAGCAGGGCAGAACTGTAGGAGTCAAAAATGTCGTCCCAGAGCAAGCCTGAGAAAATATCGCCTTCCTGTCAGTCTGAGCCTCAGCAAAGGGGATAGTGTCAGCTGGGGTTTTCATTGTTGTGAAGAGACACGATGGCATTTAATCAGGGGCTGGCTTACAGTTTCAGATGTTCAGTCTGTAATCACCATGGCAGGGAGCATGGTGGCGTGCAGGCAGACGTGGTGCTGAGCGTTCCACATCCTGCAGGGAACAGGAAGTCAGCTGACTGGCGAAAGCCTGAGCAAAAGAAAGCCCACCCCAGGGTGACACACGTCCTCCAGTGTGGCCACACCTCCTCATAGTGCCACTCCCTTTCAGACCATCTTCTTTCAGACCACTGCAGGGACTTAGGCCTTCTCTCCCATGGGACTCCAGAATTCTTCAAGACAGAAACAGCCTTCCCTGGGTCCTCCGGACTGGAATGTGAGAGATAGTTAGCGAGTATTTGTTGACTGACTACATGAAAGAATATCGACAACAGACTGAACACTTAAACCGGTTCCGTAACAATAGAGTTAACGATAATAACTCTAGTGATAATACTAGAGGATGACAGAAGGAAAGAGGCCACGCAGGCGTGCAGTGGAGCCGAGAGTCTCAGGAAAAGCTAGTGCAGTGTGGTCCAGAGCCCGAAGGGGACCATCGCTGAATGTGGGTTCCAGGTAAATTGTGTCTTCCCTGAGAGGACGTGACTAAACTCACTCTCTTACACTAAGTGCATGTGAGACACAGCGTGTCCCTGCAGATCTGGGTGCCACCACACTCGGTACCCACCTTGGCAGGAGACAGAAGCTAGCCACTGCTGACTAGTATGGCAAGTCCAGTTGACCGGAGTGACTCCCTCACGAATGGTCCCTGCCCCCTGGAGACAGGAATAGTCCCTGAGTTCTTAGGTCTAATAATGACTTGAGTGGCTTGAACCAGTGTCTAAATGTCCTCTGGTGGATACCTCACAACAAAACCACTGCAGATTCTGGCCGAGTGTCTATCTTCACAGATCCGCTACACTGCTGGGCCACACGTAGCTCGAGGCTGCGCTAAGCAGAGCTTGCAGCCACGTGTGCTGATATTTTCCAAATCAGATCATGAAATCTCCCAGTGAGAACAGATTCTATACAAAATGACAAGTTGTGCGGTCTGGAGGTTGGTGATAAAGTTGTAAGCTACGTAAGAACAAGAACTTACTTTCTCCTGATTCTGCCATGTGCCAAGGCCACAGCATACCACCCAGCACACGGTGGAGCTGAAAGTATTCGCTCATTGGTTGATTACAGGGTCACTAGAGCTCCTGGTGTAGGCTCCCTCTCTTTATATCAGTTCCTATGGCAACATCACATAGACAGGATGACGAAACAGGATTCACCGTCACAAGATGTCATTGCCGCGTCCCCAGGGCACTCACCTTCACCCCCCATCCAGCTCGTCCCCCCCAGCCTTCAGGGACCAGCATATTCTGCATACCTCAGCTCCTGTAACCACCACCCATAGGTGAGTGAGGTCTTTCTGTCCCTGCCTACTTTAACGTAGTGTGAGGTTTCCCACTTTAATCCGTGTTGTCAAAGGACACAGGATCTTTTGTTTTGTTTTGTTTTGTTTTGTTTTGTTTTTTGTACAACTTTCTTACATTGCTGTGCCCTCCCCCATGCTGAAAATAATGAAAATTTTAAGGAAAATGTTAGAATAAGTGTACCCGTGCTTCTGGCAGTTCAGGAGGGTCCGCTGAATCTGTGAGAGCTCTGTTTGGTTCACAGAGCTTCCTGTACCTTTAGAGTCACTGTGTCTACAGACAGAGGCATGGTTCGTCAATTCACGGCTCCCTAGTGGCTGGGAACCCACCTCCCTGCCCGAGAAACGGCTGGTGGGAGCTGGAAATAGAAACCAGCCTCTACCGGCCAGGGTGCCTGCTGGGGCTGCCACCTGCCCTGACATGCACCGGGCACTTCCGCCCAGGGGGAGGTTGGGCTCTCATTCTTGAGTGCTGGAGCCAACGTAGGGGTTCTGACGCACATTCTCCTCACCGCAGTTCATCTCCCAGAGTGCAGGATTTAGGCCCCATTTACCTTTGCTGAACCGAGAGAGTAATGTGATAATCAGTTTGCCGATGCTGATGCTCGCAAGAGTGACGTTCGCATCCGTGTTGCTAGGCAACAACATCCCCCCCCACCACTTCCTGTGCATCACGGATGGCTCGGAGCATCACGGACTTCCCTGCCAGCAGCATCCTTGGTACTAATGCTGTGCTGAGGTGCCTCCAGCTACCGTCTTGCCTTGGCCAACAGGACGCACTCGGCTGCCTGTCTGCTATCATGGGCGAGACCGTTAATATGAACTGAGTCTTCAAACTGGTCCGTGGCTACTGAAGACACTGCCGTCCTCAGCATAGGGCCCTGAATTTCATCTCTACAGGATCTGCTTGGTTCTGACTCCTCCCCTAAGTGGGTCAGGGTAATTTTAGACGACACCTCTTGAGGCTCTAAGAATTAAATTCAGTTTGGAGTTAGCTTTTGAAACGTAATGAATGTTCTCATGGGAAGATATTCCCACCTTGTCATTTTGAGCTCTCGTGTCTGACCTCCTTCAAGTTCTCAGTGATGCCAATCAGGCGAGAAGTGGTGGCCGATGCCGCCCCTCGTAAGGGCAGGCGATTGGAAACCTTTCCTGGGTAGAAACCCAGTCCCTCCATGTCCTCAGGCATCAGAATTGCCAGTGCAGGTGAGCTCGCCAACTCTGCAGCCCAGCCATTACCTGGCAGGGGGGGTTTCTGCCTCAGTGAGGCTGTGGGGGCTCCAGAATTCCTATACGGAAACTGTTCCGTGGATTCATTCTAATTGAAGAAGGGTTAGGAAAGTTCTGGAAATAAATGGTTGTCTCATTTTATGCAGCAGCGAAAAGCTAAGATTCAGATCCAAATATAGGAGATGTGGAATGAGAGCCGATGGACTCACCACTCGGTTTCTGGTCTGGGTCCATCTGGCCATACTCAGCGGTGCTCTCTTTCCTGAAATCAGGGTTTGGACTTCCACGCCAGGTGGGGTGAGGAGGGTTCCTGGGTGACAGACTGACAACACAGTGTTAGTGATGAACACGTTTCAAGTAAACAGAGGAAAGCCGTGGTCCTGTTGAGGGTCACACTCCTTTGTACACGCTCAGTCTGAGTGCCTGGCTGCAGTTGGGGTCTGGAGGGGCACAGCCAGCATGTGTCACTAGTGAGAGCCAGCGGGACCTTCAGGGGGTGAGGTACAGAGTTTAGGGAACCAGGGCCAAACTCTGGAAGGAGTTACAGGAGCTCAGTGTAACTATCGGCCACGGTGTAGGTGAAGCTCTGCCGTACGCTGCTGTCATGAGGCACCACGCCGCCACAGGCACAGCGTGGACGAGAGCCTCCGTCCTGAGACTGAGTGTGTGCATCCTTCTCCAGCAAGGCTTCTAGGATTTAACAGGCTGTGATCCCCTGAGAAACAGTCATCTGCAGCTGCTGCTTTTCTGGGACACTGAGGAAAAGGATTCTGGTCCAATAGGCCATTTAAGGGTTTTGTGATGCTTTGACAAGAGATGAATTGAAGTCAGGTCTTAGTGTACTCAGCTGCAGGAGACCCAGGAGGACCCCACATGCACACAGGAGTTAAATGTGTCCCTTGGGGGGGACTAATTCAACTACTAGGGACCCCAGGGCATTGGCTGTCCCCTCTCGTTTGCACGACTCAGAAACATCTCAGTGGTTAGAACAAACTAGGTGTGTTAGTACTAACACCGGGTGTGCTGTCAATTTGACACACGCTAGAGAGGAGGGAGCCTCAACTGAGAAAATAGCTTCGTAAGATAGGGATGTAGGCAAGCCCGAAGGGCGTTTCCTTAATTAGCGACTGATGTGGGAGGCTCGGTGTGTTGAGGGTAGGGTTATGCCTGGGCTGTGGTCCTGGGTTCTATAAGAAAGCAGGCTGAGCACGCCATGGGGAGCGAGCCAGTGAGCAGCTCCCTCCACGGCCTCTGCAGTGGCTCCTGCCTCCAGGCTCCTGCCGTGCTGAGCTCCTGTCCTGACTGCTTCAGAGTGCGACGTGGAGCTGTGAGCTGTAAACCCTCTCCTCCCCAGGCTGCTTTGGTCATGGTGTTCATCACGGCAGCAGTGACGCTGACTGTAACACTGGGCTACCTTGGGGTGGCCAGAAGCCTTTCTGACCCTTAGTTCCTTCGGCTATGAAATTAGGAAAATCACCCTCATCTGCCAGGTCATTGAGGGCTGGAGGGATGGCTCAGTGTAGAGCACTTGCTGCTCTTACCGAGGACCCGAGCTTGGTTCCCAGCGCCCACATAGTGGCTCGTCACCATCTAAAGGTCCAGTTCTAGGAGATCCGATGCCCTTTTCTGACCTTCTCAGGCACTAGGCACAAACAGTGCATATATACACTCAGTCCCACACATGTACACATGAAATAAAATAAAAAATAAAGGGTCATGGAGAGAATTAAATGAAATGTTACTAACAGGTTATCAAGAAAGTGTCCTACAGTGGGCCCTACACTATGTCATTGAGTGTTCACAGCCACCCTCTGAAGTCATGTCCCCATTTTGCAGAATGAGAAAAGAACTCTAGAGAGCCCGGGGAATCTCGGTGTGATGTGAATTTACACCATGTCTGCCAGACTTGGGACTATTAAATCTGCTTATGAACAGAGCTCCATAACGTTGCTGAAAACAAAATTACCTGGAAGGTATTTCTTGTTTTTGTTTTGTTTTTGTTTTTTTAACTTCTAACACTGAGGTGCCACCACGATCAGTTACATCTGAAGGTCTGGGGTAGACAGTTGGGGACCCAGAGGCTTACAGACTCCATCGCTGCTGGCTCTCACCCAGCTGCTTCTTAGAATCACCAAGGGAACATTTCCGGATTGGCAGTGGCCACACTCAGGAGCATCTGAATTACATTGTGTGGTCCCTGAGTCCAGGACAGCCGTGGCTGAACTGTGACAGTGAAGAGGCCACCAGCGTGTATAAAACAAAGGCCTTGCACTCTGGGTGCTGGCACACGCCTTCAATCCCAGCACTCGGGAGGCAGAGGCAGGAGAGTCTCTGTGAGTTCAAGGCCAGCCTGGTCTACAGCGTGAGTGCCAGGACAGCCAGAGCTACACAGAAAGAGACCCTATCTCAAAGGGGCAGGCTTTGCTGAAGACGCTCCTAGAACCTTAGAACCTGTGTGACTTGCATCTGCACTTCCTTAACACAGTGCTATCTTCATTCACCAGCTGGAGGGAGAAATTCTCCCTGACTCAACAAGTGGGAGGAGGAGGCGGCACAGGCAAGGAGCAGCCGCCCCGAGAGCGAGCGTTAGTGCAAGCCTCCCACTGCACAGGCATAGCTGGCTAGCTCAAAAACGGGTCAGTGCTGCAGGCATCTGTCCTCTTACCAAAGGATCCGAAATGTCCTTATTAAACTCAAACAAGTCGATTTAAAAATTAAAACACAAAAATACCCTTTCCACTGCCTTAAATTCTCTTACCTTTGTGTGTGTGTGTGTGTGTGTGTGTGTGTGTGTGTGTGTGTGTGTGTGTCTGTGTGTGTTTAGTTGTTGTTGTTTTTTGGTTTGTTTTGGTGAGGGGCACTTACTGTGGTCAGTTACACTGCACTGTTGAACAATCCCCAGATCCCAGTGGCTTAATGTGAACTCATGTCCCATTTTTAAGGTGGATCTGGGATAAGGGGCAGGCGACTGGGGACCCAGGCAGGTGTGGGACTTGCACAACTGTTTGGGCAGAATAAAGAACCTATTCAGTGCTAGGCACTTCCATTTTCCAGCTCTGGGGGAATCCTGTCAAATGCTGTCCCCCAGATACGGCATGGCTGATGTAATCATGGACACTCAGTAGCTATGGCTTCCCCCACAGACCTGCACAATCGTGAAATAAGACACGACAGTGTGAGGGGGCTGGCTGAGAATCGGTCTATAGGAGCAGGAGGACTAGAGAGGGTAACAGGGTAAACAATATATTGCCTACAGGTATGAAATTATCAAAATTATAATAATTTTAAATGTCCAGCATAAATTGACTCACTCAGCATTGCTCACATGAGCTACACCTACCTTGAAAGGGTGGCGTAGGAGGCTATGTATGAACCGCTGTAATGACAAAGGCGAAGAAACTAATATGTAGATATGACTTTCGTGAGCGCTTCTCCGCAGCTGTCACAGGACGTGCTTCACAAGGACCCGGCAGCGGGCTGTGGGCATGACTAAGTCAGTGCGGGTCACTAAGAAAGCTGGCAGTGAGTGACAATGTCTCCTTCCACACAAAGCCAGGCAAAGCAGCACTGCCAGGGGAGCCTGGACAAGTGTCCTCCTGCCTGTAGATGGTCACTGCACACTGCCAGCCGCCCTAATAGATGGCAGGGTCCCCGTGTCATCGCGGTGACCTTCATTTGCTGATTCCAGTTTCCTTTCATTTAAAGCTTATATACAGGATCATATCTGATTAAAACAACAAAGCAACAAACCAAACAACAAAACCCATACGCCTGTCCAACAATCAAAAATAATTCATAATAATTTTGAACCTATCTTGAAAAAAAACCCAGAGAAGAATGAGAATTATTTTTTTCTTTCTCCCCTCTTCCTCCCTGCATGGAGAAGCCCTCTGTGTTCTTCTAGACTCTTGACAGTGGGAGGGCTTCCTACACCGCCTCCTACACAGAGCTGAGCCGATGCCTCTATCGGCTCAGGCTACGCTTGCCCGCACTCTTACAACATGCATCGTGCTGTGCTACAGCTCGCTTCCTATCTAATCATTTATTAAACCAGTGTATACAGTGCTCGCTGGAATGCTTACTGTTTAACCAGCATCACTCTGTCTGTCCCATCCCTGTAACTGCACAGGAGGGGACTGCCGCTGTTTCTTCTGGGCACATGACACACCCAGCCTCAGAGGAGCAGGAAGCTGGAGTTGACCCAGATAGAGGGACTCTTTGGAGTAGGTCAGGGCATGGCTGGTAAGTGAACAGACCTGCCGGTGTACTGTGACAGGTACCCTTGGTTGTCAAGGCGGCTATATCCAGAATTAACTAAAGCACACGCACAAGTGGACACGAAGTAAGGGATTTTCTTGATTTGGCTATTTGAGTAGGCAAGAGATCTGGGCCGCACCTTCCAGAGGCCGCCCACGTGAGGCCGGGGGAAGAGAAGCGCACTCCTTTGCCTGCTTGCCCTCACTCCTGCTTGGTAAGCTCATCTATGCCGTGGCCGAGGCATCCCTTTGAGGGACTGGAACCTACTCCTTTAAAGCCCAGTTCTTTGGGATGCAGGCTGAAGACTAGCAGTCCTCTAGGAATCCTCCAGGGACCCAGCTCCAGATTGGGCCAGCTGAGACACTCAGCCCCGTGGACTGAACAAATACTGAATTCGTATCCTTCCCATTCCCCCGACAGCCCTTTGTTGGGTTACCTGGGCCACAGCCTGTAAACCACTCAGATTATATACACAGATAAATCATATATATACAAATACATTATATATAAATAAATCATATATATACACAGATAAATCACACACACGTGCACGCACAAACACAAGTGCGCGCACACACACGTGCACCCTATCATTCTATCCCCTTACAGAGCCTCACTAATCCATGCCCATCACTTGGCCAGCCTCTCCCACATCTCACTGCATGTCTGACCCCACAAAGATCCATTTCACAGATTATTTTGACCTCACTGAGGTTATCTGGGAGCATAGCCCCCTAGGCAAAATGATTCAAGGCACAAAAGCAGTGCTGTAGAGATAAATTCCTTTCTCTCTTCAGAAATTTGCAACTTGTTAACGAGTATGTTTTCCTGCCAGCCACCAGTCTGGTCCCACCGCCCGTGCCAGCTCCAAATAACACACTGAGACTCTGTATTTGATATAATTCTGTTGGCCAGGTACTAGTTTCTTATGGGCTAGCTCTGTCTTAATGATTAACCCATTTCTACTTATCTAAGTATTTCCACGTGGTCATCTTATCTGAGAGGGGGCCAATGTGTTGCTCTCTCCGGGCTCTCCATGTTGACTCCTCCTTACTCCTTCTCTTTCCTCCTTGTCTCCTAGCCCCGCCTATCTTGCTTTCCTATTGGCCAACAGTATTTTATTCATTAACCAATAAGAGAAACATATTTACAGAAAGACATCTCCCATCAGCAACTTAGAATTCCAAAGGGCATCATTAAGTGTGTCTGACTTACTAATGTGCCCTCTTGTTTTTATTAATGGCTTCTATTTTAATTGACCTGAAATGGTATTTGTAAGGGACACAGGTGATCTGGAGTTGGCTTGTGGATCCAGAGCCACTGATAAATGTAAGTTCATTTCATGATCACTATAGGGACTTTGGAGTTTTTGTGTTTTCCTGGGGCCTTCCTGGGGATTAGTAACTTGGTAGGAAATCAGGGAACATCAATCTTTGCAATGGGATTGGCTGTCCCAATCTCACAGGAACTGGGCTAGGGAGACAAGGCCAGGGTCCCTTTGTGGTCCTTTCACTCAGATTGTGCTGCAGTACTGACAACTGGGCCACTGTAGCTCTCTCCAACCATCCCTACATCCAGGGGCCTCAGTAATCCCCTTACAGAACTAGAACAAGCAACAGATACTTCCTTCTGCTAAATTACAGATGTCCAATAATTGCTTACCAGTGCCTAACCTTAAAGAAACAGACACAAAAGGCCTGGGAACCTAGCTGCATGAGCTTGTGCCTTGAGGGAGGGGCTCAGAGAGGGCCAAGCTTCTTCGGAAGGTCAACAAGCCTTGGAGGCCGCAGGATAGATAGATAAGGGCTTCATCTGAGCGGCTGGGTGGCTCCTGGGTTCCTAGTCAGTGTGTGGGTTCTCTGCAGCAGACCCCACTGCCCTGTTCTGTAGTGGCCTGTGTTTTCCCTTTCCTTCTCCTGGAATATACTTGGTATTTGTTATCATTGTGTATAGTTTTTATATCAGGCTTAAAACCCTCTTCTTTAGACAAAAAGGGGAATTGTAGTGACATCTTGCCTTGCGTGAACTGGTGGCAGTGGCCATACCCTTTGGGCGTGGTTTCAGGTGCAGACTGGCCTGAGTAAGGTAGAGGAGGGGTGGGTATGTTCTCTCTTGAGTTTCGGAGCACGGGAAGGGCGGAGCCTGCGTGTTGTGGAGCAGGAAGACCGCTGCGGTTACTAACTCATCTGTGTAAGTGCTTCCCTAGTAAACACCTGTTCACCATCTATCTTGGGTCTGGGGAGCTCATTTAAAACCCGCCTCCACTGTTCTTCTGTGAACCTGACTGTAGCAACTGCAACCTCCCTGCCTTGGCACCACAGCCTTGGACCTGGAAGGCTCCTCCTTTTCCTCTCATGGGTGTGACATTCGGGAGCCCCTTTGCTTATTACCTGCAGTGCCTTTGTTACATTGTTTATGCTATGGAATATTTACTGTGTAAAAGTTTGTTACATTTGTTTATGCTGCATTTGTTTAATGATGTAAGGATGTGTGTTTAATTATGTAAAAAAAAAAAATGTGTTGTATCTGTTTCACCTTGCCTGCCTAAGGCACCTGATTGGTCTGAAAAAGAGCTGAACAGCCAGTAGCTAGACAGAGAAAGGATAGGCAGGGCTGGCAGGCGGAGAATAAATATGGGGAGAAATCTAGGCTTGGGAGAGGAAGAATGAGAAGAGAGGAGAGAATGAGGGACACATCCGGGTAAGAAGTCAGGCAGCCATGAGCCAGAAGCAGTGAAAGTAAGACAAACAGAAGGAAAGAAAAGTAGAAAGCCCCAAGGCAAAAGGGAGATAGAGAAACAGATTAAGTTAAAAGAGAAAGCTACAACCGAGCCTAAGCTAAGCCAAACATTATGAACCAGGGAGTCCCTGTGTCATGATTGGGAGATGATGGTACACTAACCCTTCCCTGTGGACCGCCCAGGTCTCCCACGCCCCCATTTCTCCTCTGTCCCTCTCCAGAGCCCTTTACTCCTCCCTCCAGCTGTAGTGAAGGTAGCACGGAGCTTACCCTGCCTCCCCAGTGACTGCACAGGCTCTTACCTGCCTGTGCATTGTTCGTGTGGACACTCCGCTGGGCATGAGCAAATGGCGCCTTCTGGGGAAGCTTCCAGGTCGTGTACCAGCCCCTCACAGTGACATTTATTTATGCGTTTTCTTTTGTAAGAGACGCCAGCCACTCTCCTTCCCTAAGGTCTGGAGCCTGAACAGTAAGTGCTTTCCTTTGAAACCCAGACAGGACATGAGCGACCCTTAGACATCCTTTAACAGGACAGCAAAGTGATGGAGCCCTGTTTTGTGCTTGTTTGTTTTGTTTTAGTGATTTGGAAACAGCTTTTCTTGTTCAGCTGGAAATTGTTGGAGTCACTGATTCCAACAAATGGCTTGTAACAGTGCGTCAATAAGGCCCACCCTTGCATTGTGGTAATGTACTGTTTCCTGAACATCCACCCACCCTTACCCTAAGAAGTGCCATTGAGTTCATGTATGTTGCAGGTGGCCCCTTGGGGGAGAGGTGAGAAGATGCAGCACCAAAGACTCAGGCACTGGGAGTCAGAGTAGCAGAGTGTGCTACAGACTCCTTTAAGGAAGTTAGAGCTGCCTTTATCCCCCTCCCAAGGTCCCATGGGCTCAGGCTCTGACTCTGCTGCACTGTCCTTTCCTCAGTGGTGTCTCTGGAGTAGAGGCGGCTCGGGTAGGTTGGCTGCAGTTTCTCCTACACATGTACACTGGTTTCTTCATCTCCTTTACCTCCAGCCCTCCACCCACCGCAGACCGCCTGATTCTGCAGGCAAACCTGGGAAGGCAGACCAGCTCAAGAACTCCCCGGTCTGTTCGGCTGCCTCATGCACAGCTGGCTTGGGGGACTGGCACAGCAAAAAGCAAAAATGGGCCCAACTGGGTAACAGCCAGCTGCTTCCCTGCTTGCTCTGTGTCACTGAACAAAGGCTCCTTGGGGCTGAGGGGCTAATCTGTCTGTCTCCGCTGCTTGCAACTCTGACACCACCGAATCTTGCAGGCGCGCAGTAGGTACAAATGCAGACCCCGCGGCCGACACTGCCGTGGGGATGCAGGCTTTCCTGCTGCCGTTAGACAAGCGGCCTCTGCTGCGTGAGTTTGAACCAGAGTTTGGCCCCAGGTCTTCGGCTCTTGGAGCCTTATGGATTCTGGGGGCCCAAGAGCTTTCAAACAGGCAGTGGCATTAAAATAGCTTGTCTATGACTCAGCCCATGTTCTTGCTACACAAGATGCTGACGCACGCTGTGTTCAGAGAGAGAGTTGCTGAGAGGACAATGTGCAATCAAAGGATATCGTGACGGGTGCGGTAAGAACGGCGGCCTCCCGCACCAAGGAAGTTTAAGGGCTCCAAAGTGCCGGGCCGTGACTACTCACTGTGACACCTCTCCTGGAGGGAGTGCTTCAGGCTGTTCAAAGGCAACCAAAGGTCTTCTTCTGCTTTAGACATAGACACCTGCCACCAACTGTAAACATAGACACCTGCCACCAGCTGCGAAGTGGACACGCAAAATACAGCGCGTGATCGCCCTGTCACAGGAGCGGGGGAAATGATCGCCCTGCCACAGGAGCGGGGGACATGATCGCCCTGCCACAGGAGCGGGGGACATGACCGCCCTGCCACAGGAGCGGGGGACATGATCGCCCTGCCACAGCAGTGAGGGAAGCAGGTCTGATGCCACCTACAGCTCCAGCACTTGACACAGGGCCGAAGTGACACTAAGTGACACTGCGCTGTGTTTGGGACTTTTGCTAAAAGAATTAGAGTCCAGCACATACCTGTAATCTCAGCCCTGGGGAGGACTGAGTTCAAGGCCAGCTGGGCTACATGGGGAGATGCTCAAAAACAAACAAAACAAAACAACAAAACCAGAGGGAATAACAGTACATTCCAGGGGCTTTCCCCGAGAGAGAGAGAGAGAGAGAGAGAGAGAGAGAGAGAGAGAGAGAGAGAGAGAGAGAGAGAGAGAGAGAGAGAGAGTGTGTGTGTGTGTGTGTGTGTGTGTGTGTGAGAGCGTGGCATGCTGAGTCACTGTGCACATCAAGACAGTAAACGTATCCAATAAAAATGTAATAAATTTAAGTATTTGCAAACATGTCAAAGAAAAACAATTAGAACTATGTACACAGATATAAAAAACAGATCCATAATACTGAACACCTTACCACAACATCTCATCTCTTGGAATAAAAATGCAAGGTTTGGTGTGCAGCTCCCTGTCAAGGCCTCCAGGCTGCTGGAGCTGCCACCCCACCCCATCCCACCCCTTGGCGTAGGGCATGCTGCTGGGTGAGCCTTGCTTCCTGGGCCGCAGGAATCTGCCACATCTTTCTTTAGGACGTGAAAACAGCTGGCACATGAATGGCTGGTGGAGATGCTTCCCCTGGGCCCTTCCCTGCTGACAGCTGCTCTGCCCTTGTAGCCGGCCCCAAGCCCACAGTGCTGCCTCAGCGCCCATCTGCACAGATCCGTGGAGAATGATTTCATCTTACGGTCTTGCCTTCTCAAGTTTGAGTGGTTCCATAATAGACTAAGGATTTGGAGGTTCCAGATGGCTCTGTTGGTGGAAGGTCTGCAAGTAGCCAGCTGCCTGATAAGACTGTTCTTCTTAAAGCTTCTGGTACCTCTCCCTCATCGCAATAAAAGCGTTTCTATTGTCAGCACCAAGCCAGGCCCGGCTGTGCCTGGGGCATTTTACCTCTTCTAACCAGGTGGCACTATTCTGGCGACCAGAGTTTATTGCTTCATCTTAGGGGTGTCCTGTAGCAGCACACAGCCTGCACTGCCTCCCAGGTACCCACGTCCCTCTCTTCCAACAGCTCCCAGACTCCTTTGCAGGATCAGCCTGTGACCACGATTGGCTCAGACAGCTCTGGAATACCACAGCATGATGCGCTGTAAGGACCATGGCATCTGGGCTTCTTGAAAAAACTTTCTCTAGAAACCCCCAAAGTAACAGGACTGCTGGGGAACATCATGGCCAATACAGGGCTTGCCTGAGTGGGGAGCCATTCCCCAGCTCCCACAAAACGCCACTTGCTGACAAGCTGCCTCTGGCTATACTAGTGCGGTTATGTGAGATTTTTACTTTCCGCATTACAACGACTTTGCTGTGGTAAAGCATGCAGGGGACTTCCATGTTAACGCGTCTGAGTGTTTATGCGTGGCCTCAAGTGTATTCTCACTGTTGGACAATGTTACCACTGCTACACACTTCCAGCAACTTCTCTTCCTCCCAACCTGAAACCCTGCACCATTTCATGCCAACTCCCTCTCCTGCCTTCAAGCCCCAGTGACTGCCATTCTGTCTGTATGAATGACCGCATTAGTAAGTATCACACGAGTGGAAATCACACAATTCTCTGTGCCTGACTTACCTCGCTCACTAGGTCTTCGACGGTCGCCACATTGAAGAAGGCTCCACAACGTCCCTCCTTCTTGCTGCTAGCTAACAGTCCACTTCGAATACACGCTGCTCTGTTTCTCCACTCACTTGCGGGCGGGTGGATGTGTGCTATTTCTGGGGTTTTATTGGGCTCTTACAAATAATGCTGCTGTGAAAAGTGGCGTGAAGGTGTCTGCACGAGTGTTACTTCAGCTTCCAAGTGCTGTGTCTTCATCGCGGCGTGGCTGGCTATGCACCAGAGTGAATGAGGGTTGAAGCAGCAGTCACGCTGGCTTCCATGGTGGCTGCATCCCTTTCCCAGTGACGTGCTGCCAGGCTCCAACTGCCCCATCCCCTCACCAACACTTGTCTGCGGAAACTATTTAAAGGAGGAACCGTGTGATTCCGGGCAGAGCCCTTGTTACCTCATCTTTGTAAGAAGAGAACCGTTGGGCCATTAAGACCTCAAAGCCATTTTAAATAGTTCCGCGCTCTTCAGCAGAGTCTTCTTAACTCTGCCCCATCCTACCACCAAAAATCTGGGCTGCACATCTGCAGTTGAGACGAAATGACCCCACAGCTGTGTAGACTCCCCCCTTCCTGATTACTGGACACTGGGGGGGCTGGGCGTGGCAGCCACCTTGCCACGCCCAACCCCCAGCTCTAGTGCCTGTGGTGAGAATAAAGCCACTTATTTTCCAGGGCCCTTAGAGTGCTGACAGTTCCATCTCACAAGGGCGGGGCCCCAGATGTGTGACCAGCCCCCTCCCTTACAGCCCAGTTCCCTGCCCTCTGCCAGCGCCAGGAGACCTGGAGAAACTTCCCATTTAGAGTTGAGAAAGACAAGGGGAGGGGGGGGCAGTGAACCGTGACACCCAAGACCTCGTTTCTTCCTTGTAAGGGCTTTATTTCTCTATCATGGCCTCACACAGACTCTGAGGCACCGTCATTTGACTCCACTTGGCACCCTCATGATTTTTTTATAGTGCTTTTCCTTAAACGAGAAAATATTGGGTGAGCTTTGTACACTGTCAGTTAATGTTTTAACAATAATTTAAAAACGATGTTGTTGTCTCATTGGTACAGGGGGACCAACAGTCACAGTACAGTACAAGGACCTTCGTGACGAGTCACAGTGGGACAGACCGATGCACACACAGCAGCGACAGAGCGTGTATGTAGAGATGCCCGAGGACGTGCGGTAGGCAGCGCACATGGGTCATACAGAGCCTTAAGTCCACCTGAGGGCTCCGTACCTTTACAGAAATGCAGACCTGCATCCTTTCAGAGTATACACACTCTTGTCTTCCGGCCTCATGGCCTTCTCACTACAAAAAGTTCACTGAGTTGGATAGTCTGAAGCGTTAAAAAAAAAAAAAAAGACTCTTAAAAAACAAAACAGAAAAAAAAAAAAAACTTAACTCTGGACAAAATACAATTTAACTTGGAACATTCTGAACTCAACACGGAGAAACCCGGCCACAAGGGGCAGTGCAAATCTAACAGAGGCAGTCAAGCGGAGAACAATGGGGTTGGAACCTCTTAGGATGTGCATCTTAAAACTCTGACATCTATTTGTACCTCATTTACCCTTTTTGTTTGATATATTGTGTGTAAAAAAGATGGAGGCAAAAATAGTTTTCTGAACTATGAAAAACATTATTACAGGCACGTTTACTGTTTCATTCCCGAAACATCTCGGTTTACCAGGTTGAACATTCAGAAGCCGCAGTTTTTTTTTTTTTTTTTAAATCATCCTTGGACCTTGAGAAAGTTACACCCTTCCTTTGGGGCAGAGGTTGGTTGACGGTGATGGTCCAGTTATGCAGATTACAGTGAAGTATTCTGGTGATAACCCATGCAAACTTGTGGTCATGTCACAGGTGTGGCTTCTCCTCTGGGGGTTCCTCCTCACCGTGCTCCTCCAAGACCACTGGGTCTCCGGGTGACTGAGATTGTGACTCTGTGGGGGAAGGCGGGGCCCAGCGGGACGGGAGGCGGCGGTTTGCTGGTCTCTCTGGCCTGGAGAAGCACGGCTCTAGGGATGGTGCGAGTGCAGAACACGGCAGTTCCTTCACAGCAGAGAGAGAGAGAGAGAGCATGACTCAGACCTGCAGTGGCACGTGGGCAATGGCCCCGACACACTTCAAACATACTGAAATCAAATGGGACAGCACAGGCCACTCCAGTATCTGAATGATACGGCATGCATGGAGAGTAACTTAAAAGTGATCAGTAAAACATCCCACACGAATGACCGGTGACACACAACACGTGACCTATTACGCTGTGACAAATACAGCACAGGACAGGCACATGGGTCTGCTTGGAGGGCACCTCCAGAGTTGGACTGGAACACAGAGACGATGGCGTGGGACAGGGTCGCCCTACTGCAGTTCCGCCCCTGAGCCGCTGGAGGGGACCCTCAGCCCCTGGGCTAGTCTCGAGGGACCTGGGGTTGCATCCGGCTGTATTAGCAACGGGAGTCAAACACAACTCTGCCACCATTTATGCCAAGCTGACTGGCAGGAGGCTAAGCAAACTCCCACAGTGTAGCAAACAAGAATGCTGCAGACAGGAATTTTAACTGCGGTCTAGTTTTCGTTAATGGCAGCAGTCTTACAAACTGGCACCATGTGTTTGTGCTTCAGCCACCACAGTATCCTGAGGGCTGGCCACACGGCACACAGCGCTCGGCCGTGTGCAGACCATCCGTGGCTGTTTGCTTGTCTAAAAAGAATACAGCGCTATGTGCCCCTCACCCGTATGTGAGGGGACAGGGGTGTCCAAACTTGGAAGTGACTAACGCACGGAAAGGCGGAAAGCTGTGTCACAGGCAGTGCGAACCATAGGTGACACTCACACAGGCCTCGAGGTGGAATTACAGAGACGAAAGGCACACTAAGACCCACAAAGGAAGTCAGGAGGTGAACGGAAGATGTCGACGTGACGAACAATGGTGAAGAGGGCAGAACGGGGATGGGAGGGCAGATGACGAGTGCGGTGGGCAGGCGATGGCCCTTGGGGGAAGAGGAGAACGTGACAGAGCATGCTCAGAGATGGCCAGTGAGGGTGTCATGACCGAGTGAGGCAAGAGACCCACAGGCTTCTGCAAAAGTGGCGCAGTAACTTTCCCTCATCCCCGAGGGGCCATGGAGACCATTCCATCAGATGCTTCCTCTTGGTAGGCTTCCTACCCGACCTAGCTGGATCTTCCCTGGGTCACTGAGAGCATCGGTACCACGACAGCTGGGACGTGCCTACAGCTACCACAGGGGTGCACAGGAAGTCGATATGCGTCTGTCTGTGTCTGGTGGCCTCACAGCGGGCGCCGGCAGGAGGGTGGGTACTGTTTGTGAAATCCATGCCCCGCTCCCTCGGCTGTAGGAGTGTGGGCATGTGCACATCCCGCGTTGGCGTGGCTGCCAGCCCCTCTTCCCACTGAGGCCAAACAGAACAACCCCTTCTCAGGGACTGTTAAACCTGTGCAGGGAATGCTGTCCTTTACCCAGAAGCCAGTGAGGTGGCTGTGGCAACGGCCTTTTCCAGCACTTTCTTGGCCACTCACCCTCTCTCCACTACCATGGGGACACAACTTTTATCTGATGGTGGCTCTGTCTTCCCTACCCCTAAGACAGAGTGTCACTATGTAGCCCTGGCAGGCCTTGAACTCACTGGCAGCCACTGCCTCTGCCTCCCCAGCGCGGGGACTAAAGGCCTGCACCGCCATGAACACCTCTCTACTCTAGTTCTTAACTTCAGGTGGATCCGTGACTCGGACCTATGTGTACTTTCTCACTGGTCTCACTCGGTTCAGGTTCTGGCAGCCACAAACTGAGTTCTCAAAACCACAGGCATCTGTTATTAGTCAAGATAACTACCAAGAGCTAACTTTTTCACCAAGAGACTCACTTGGAAGGACAAGACACATCTAGGTTTATTCTTTCTGGCATGATTGTTTGAAAAAAAAAATATGAGAGAAGACTCAACAGATCGTGCACACCACAGGCCAGCACACGGCAACACACATATGAGATGGAGACGCCGGTGAGCAGTGGTGGGTGGGTGGGTCTACCGCCAACAGACGCTGGGCCCAAGGACAAGACACGAGATGAGCCTGACATGACCCTCCTGGCCTATGCTTCTCTCTCTCTCCAGCTGCAAACTCCGAGAGGAGAAACCCCAGCAGAATCTACACGCGAAGCAGTCAACCCCGAGGCTAGCGGGCGTCTGTGCTCAGAGTCTGTTCCTGGGGTGAGGGTGGGTCTCCACAGATGGCGATGAGTAATGGCCATGAGTACAGCAGCTACACACACAACACTCTGGACGGGTGGCAGAGAGGGAGAAGGCACTTACAGTGAGGCAGGCAGGGCTAGAGTCCCCATGGGGCAGTTAGTAAGACAGTTTGGTTCTGGACAGACAGACAGAGAAAGGAGAGAGAAAAAAAAGTCGGTTGGAAAGTATGTTTCAAACAGAACATCAGTACAAGTACAGTCCCTGCTCCAAGTTGGCCTCCGGGAGGCGGCCCCCGGGTTCACTCAGAGGCGGGCAGGGCAGGGGCAGGAGCAGGTGGTCATGACCCTCAGTTCACAGGACTGTCTCCGGCCATGTGTCTACAGGCTGAAGGAGGAAGCAAAACCAAGGACGGGCCGTGTCCCCCAGCTCTGACGGCAGGCACTTATGTGACAGCGGGAGGGGTGAAAGAGGCTGGGTCCACGGCCTGCCCTGTTCTGGTCACCACAAGCCATGGCTGCTGTGCTCAAAGGTCCCCTCCACTGTATGTTTAGCTCTGGGAGGGAAGGAGGACAGATCATTCTCTTGGCACATCTCTTCCCTGCTGCCAAGCTTCAAGAGAGGTCAGGGTCACTTGAGGGGTGAGAAGGAAGGAAGGAAGGGACACTTCCTGTCTCTCATGTGTCGAGATCTTAGTAACAGCACCACACAGGGTGCTTGGCACAGGCTAGGAAAACACGGGGACCTGGCTGCTCTGGGTGTGGAAGCCAGACCTGCCACAAATTCACTGAGACGAGATGTGATTCCCGGTGGGCCTATGATGTGGGGGCATCCAAACAGGAATGATTCTGCCGGTATCCAGAACAAGCAAACTCCCGAGAGGGGAAGGCGAACCCACGGCCTTGAAAAGCCAGCAGGAATCTCCCTTGGACCCTGAAACTAACTGCCTATGTTCCTGTTGCGACACGCAGCTCGTCAGGGGGTTGGGGTGCAAGGACCCACACACTTTCCAGAGCATGAGGGCTGTGCAGAGGGGCGCAAGGTGACAGCATGGGTTTTTGCACACAGGGCTCTGCCTCCCTTAAGCTGTGTGTTCTGCGTTCACTGTCAAGAATACATAGGTTCTTTGGTCCCCAAACTTAACTTCCTCTTGGTCTCTAAGAAACCCGAGACAGCCAATCAGATGCTGTAAAACAGCTCATTTTAACCGAAGGCAGAGTATTCATACACACACAGACCCTCCCAAGCCACAGGAGCTTATCTGAGGGCTCCTGAGGTCTGGTGGCACGAAGACCAGAGAAGGCACTGTTTGTTACCCGAGGACTTTCATCCTACGGTGGCCTCTTTTTCAGAGCATGTGACAAATGTGTCCCTACAACTCAGGCTTTGGGAGGAACAGCTCACGGGATCGCCATTTCTGTATGTCACTGTCAAAATCAGCACGGCTCCATCTGCTTCTGGGGTGAACTCTGTGCTTTGCTTTAAGTGCTCTTCTGAGAGCTGGACTGGGAACCTGGTCATTCCTCCCCTGTGAGCAATTTGAGGCTAGTGGCACCTTTCTCCCCATGTCACCCAAAAGCCAGAGCTGCTGTTGTGCAGGGAAGCCGCGGGTAGCCTGAGCCTGGGAGCACCACAGTGGGCAGCCTGGGAGCACCACAGTGGGCAGCCTGGGAGCACCACAGTGGGCAGCCTGGGAGCACCACAGTGGGCAGCCTGGGAGCACCACAGTGGGCAGCCTGGGAGCACGGGGCTGTCTTCTGCCCCGCCCTTTGCTGTATGTGGGAGTGGCTGGGCTGGGCTTGGATGATGCTCGTGGTGAACACCTGTACAGCCAGGCTGCTAGGGGTTGTGGTCACGTGATCGCTGGCTGCACGGACCTACTCTGTCGGCACTGCCTTACAACGAGGCGCTCACCCCACCTCTGTCACCGCTCAGTATCAGGCTGCTTCGTTCTGCTGTGGACAAGGGAGTGTCTGTCTTTCTTTTGAGACAGGCTCTCATCATGTCGCCTTGGAGACCTACCTGCCTCTGTCTCCCGAGTGCTAGGATTAAAGCTGTGTGCCTACATGCCTGGGTTTCCTTGTTGCTTGTGTGTTGTTTGGTTTCCTTTTCCCCCTGGGGCAGCCAGGAACACATGTGGGCCTAAAGGCGGCATAGAATTCGGTGCTGGCAGCCGTGTGCCCCCACTGCCATGTTCTACTGGGACACTGCTTCCACACTTTATCCAATGCCCGACCCCAATGAAGCAGGGTGGTTTATAAGAAGACAGCTGCTGGTCTGTACCCCTCGGCTAAGGACCATGAAGCTGTCCTTGCAGCTTCCCCTGGGAGAATTTTGTGTCTGTGTGGTTCAAATACACTGTGACATGCCCCCTCATGAAGCCACACGCAAAGGCCCGTAGCCTGCAGAAGTCCTGGCAGGCGGGCAGGCAGGCACACGTGCACACATGTTTCCACCGTTTCGGTTTTCACACTTGTACCAGGGCGTGCAGAGAGCAAATATGCCACCCCCCCACCCCCCTGCCCCACCCCCTCATCCCCTCCCCCACAAACCCTAGACCAAGAAAGACTGACCCAGACCGGAGGGCAGAGTCAGACCAAACCACGCCCCTGTGGTTTCGAGGACACAGAAAGCAAACATTTTATGGGTTGCCCAGCGTCCATCTTTCGGCCTGTTCCATGTCACGGGTCACTCCATTCATGCCAGGTGACAAGGATTCCTGAAGCCATGCACAGACCCCCCCCCCCCCTCCACTAGGCAGCCGCAGGCACAGCTAGTAGGGAAGGGGGCAGCCCCAGTTACCTCCATGGATCCGGGTTCAGCTGCTCCGGCTTCTCCGGTGTGGCTGTCCCTGGTGAGACCGAAGGCGCCGTGGGTGGCTAGCTTCTTCTCCTCCTTTAAGGCGTGCTCCAACAACTTCTTGTTGATAATCCGGGCCACATTCTCAGTGAGCGTGCAGCCAGGGGGAGCGGATAAGTCCTGCCTCACTGGCGTGCTCTCTCCCCCACCCTCCCTGCAAACCTCCGAGCCCGTCCCTAGGGGGCTGGGTGACCTTCCTCGGGAACCGGTGCCCGTTTCCTGGCCTGGACCCAGCTCCTGCCGAGGTTCTGCTGAGCGGGAACGGCTCCCAGCTCGGACCCCGACGGGACTGTGGTCAATGATGTTGAAGAGGCTGGAGAGGCCGTCATTGATGGTGGTGTGCACAGGGCTCTCCCTCGTGGTGGTGGATCGGGCCCAGGCCGACTCGCTGAACCCTTTCTGGGCCATGCCCGGGGAGGTCCTGCTATTTGGCTGGTCAGCTTTTGAGAGGGGCTTTCTCTGAAGCTTGGGGGAGCCGTACTTTGGAGAGCAGCAGGTGCGTTCAAACTTGGCCTGCACCTTCTCGATGGCGGGCGCCACGTGTCTGCTCCTAAGGCTTCGGGAAGGAGAAGACACAGGCGTAGTGCCGCCTCCGGCTTTGGGTGTGAGACACTTGTGGGGGCTGCTGGTGACACCGCTGGCACGCAGGGCCTCAGTCTGCAGCCCCACGCTCATTGTCTGCA
The DNA here is from genome assembly GCA_030556225.1 of Cricetiscus sungorus. Lineage (NCBI taxonomy): Eukaryota > Metazoa > Chordata > Mammalia > Rodentia > Cricetidae > Cricetiscus > Cricetiscus sungorus. Next base: position 5,819,553 of record JANBXA010000328.1, on the reverse strand, counting down.
CCGTCTGTGTCCCTGCTGTCCTGGACCCGTTGGTTTGACAGGCCGTATCCCTGACTTGTGGCTCTGTGGCACCAGAGCAGATAGCGTTCCTGACAGAGAAGGCCACCTCCTTCATGTCATCGCTCATGTTCTTAGACATATCTAGGCTGTGCAATGGGGCGGAGAATCCCGGGGAGGGGCAGGCAGGTCTGTCCAGGGCGCGGAGAGACCCCTCCACATAGTCTCGGGCGTGTTTGGGTGGGGCGCAAGGCCACCTGCTGAGCACAGGTTCTGGATGGCCCCCCTTGGCATCTGCCAGGTTCCCTCTCGCTCTGCTTACGGGGAAGGGGCCCTCAGGGTCCACCCGGCTCCTGCTCTCACCGCCTGACACTATACTGTCAACCCGGCGGATAGCAGGCGGGCTGTGCAACACGTGCACGCCAGACTGCTCAGTGGTAAGGACATGGCTCCGCAAGGGCTGCCTCTGGCAGTGCTCTGGGCTGGTCATGGTGTCTGTTGTCATGGTGACGCTTGTGGTCAGGTACCAAGAGGAGTCAGGGAAAGGTTCTGTGCTGGCCTCATGTCCTACCCGCCCCTCCTCGGTCCTGTCTGCCCAGGGATCTGGAGGCCTATCGGCCCCAGCTCTGGGGGATGGGTACTCCCAGTTCTTGCTGTTGAACTCCTCGATATACTTCAGGTCGTCGGGAGACAGCGGCGGCGTGACATCCTCCTTGCTGCTGGCAGGTGGTAGGCCCTTCTCAGGCAGGAATGGGGAGACATCCATCAGACGTTGGAATTCAGACATACAGGACACGGAGACAGCCCTGAGGAAAAGAAGCAAGGCATCAGCTCCGAGGCTGTGTCCCACACGAGAAGGACACGGGGGGGGGGGGGGGGTGCCTCTAGCCAACTTCTCCACACCGGGCCAGCCACTCGATAGCTGGGTGGTTGACATGCTCACCCTACGATTGTCCACAGTTGTGCAGCTCTGCAATTGTGCCTGCAGCCTTGCCTTGGTCTGAATTTTATAGAGTGACCCCCTCAATGGCTGCACAGACACAGGGATTATCTACCCACAGTCACAGCCACAGACTGTGGACAGTCTGGCCACTCAGGCCACTGAAGAACATCCTGTGCTGGCTTCCATCAACCCGAGCAGACTGTGAGCCAGAGGATGTGGCAGAGTGAGACTCTGGTGAAACATGCACAGGTCCAGCCTCAGCCTCCACGGCTCGAGGGAGAAAACTGGGAAGCGGGGACCCTGGTCTTCCAGCTTCTTTCAAACTCGTATCCCATCAAGCCCAGCCAATTCAGTAAGAAGGCGGGCACTGTTCGCTCTCAGCTTTCCTCCCTGTGTCTCTCTCTCAGTGTCAGTGCTTCCTGTCCCCATAGGAGAGCTCCCCCAGACACGTGCACAGCAGTAAAGGGGGAAACACAATAGCTGGACTTCGGTAGCCAGTGGGTACCGATGTGGGTGCAGACCCTCAATGCTAGCGTTTTAACTCCCCGTGTTCCAATCTGACACAACTTTGTTGAATTCTTTCCCACCTGCTCTTCAGCCTCCACAGAGGCGGTGGGGTGGCACATCTGACAACTCAGAGGTGGTGGGGTATTCGTGCAGCTTGGGTATTCGCCAGGGCAAACAAACAGTCAGAGACTGGGGGCTGGGTGTTGTCACCAACTCAGGGGACAGAGCCTCCTTGGCCCAGAGCCACCCAGCTGCACCACACGCAGGAGGAGGGGCGGACACCAACCTGCCATCCCTCTAGATCAGTTTCCCCTCAGTTTGACAGATGGTTTATGCCTAGGGCTCTAACTCAGCCCTCCACACGCCAGAGCGGATCCCAGGCCCGGCACACAGAACCTGGTATTGGCAGTGAGGCCAGTCTAGGGATCTTCAATGGCTTCCACACAGCACCACCAGGGACAGCCTCGGGTGGGGGTTTCATGCCTCTGGGGTTAGCTGGATGGAGGAGTACAGATGAGACAGGATGGAGCCACATGGACCTTACGAGTGGCCACATTGCAGAAACAAGACTAGGCTGCACCGGGAGGGTGTTTGGCAGGACCCCCATATGGTTATAAGTCAGGGGGTGCATGGCCAGAGGAGGGGTCGGCGCCTTCATAGTTTTGTGTTAGACATTTGATGCTATTTAGTATTTACAGCCCGCATGTTAACCACTTCTGAAATCAATGGATGTGAATAAGATTTTAAAACAGTCATAGTTTGGGGGAAGAAGAGAAAGAGAGAGAGAGAGAGAGAGAGAGAGAGAGAGAGAGAGAGAGAGAGAGAGAGAGAGACAGAGAGAGAGAAGGCCTGGGTTATCAAAAGCAAACAGCTCAAAGCCTTCTTCATCTGGACACAGCGAATTCTGCTGTGAATGGGGCAAAGCAGTTGGTGGAGTGACCGACAGCTAAAGTGTGTGAGCTGCTCCTCTGTGTCAGATACCGACTGGCTTCCTGCGTGTTCATACGTATAAACTGCACAAAGAAAATAAAATACCAAAATCTCTCAAAGAATCTGAAACTCTCCTACTTGCGGATGAGGCAACCGAGGTCAGCAGCACTCAAGTCCCAGGCCCTCGGAAACAGAGCAGTAAGACGCACACACAGATGACTTCCAAGACCAAGCCCGCGAGTACACTTCGCATTGCCTGGGGAAGACCAGATGAAGGCAGAACCATGCCTGGCTACCCTGCTGGCTGTATGGAAAAGTCAGCACAGGCTGCCAAGGAGACAGCCATTTAGAGCCTCCGAAATCACAGAAAGAAAGACAAAGGTCAGAGGAGCTGAAAGAGGCAGACTATCAGAGAAATGCGACGGAGATGACATGTGTCCACCTACAGAGGGAAGAAAGGGCAAAGCAGAGAGCGCAGACTGTCAAGGAGGAAGCTGACGTGCCCCAACATGAAGGCTCGCAGCTACGGTCTGTTTCCTTTGGGGATCAAAGCAGGAAGGGCTGCAACAACAAAACAGATCCCTCTGTAGCATGAACATTGCCTCAAAATGGACTGGCTTTCTGAACTGCCTGTAAGTTTGCCACGGCCTCCTTTGGACACGGCCTATGACGTTCTTATCATGAGACACTTACCACAGCGTGTTGCCTTTCTGTTGCTAATACTAATCTACGGAATAAATAATTCAATAGCATCTGCTTACTGTAAATTATGTTTGGAGAGTACACACAAACATTACATCAAAATGGCGGGGCCTTAAGAGCAAAAGACCCCAAGTTTAACAATCCATTTTACTCACCTTTGAAGATTTCCCTTGTGACTTTCTTCCTCCTGTAAAAATAGGACAAACGTTTGTCGGAATCAGTCGATTTTGGCTTCCTAGGAACCCTGCCTGCACTAAGGTGACTTGTTTTGCTCTGGCCCCTTAAGATGTGGTTTAAAACGAACGATCTCGGAGGCCAGGTTCTAGGCACTGCCCTGGGCCCTTTGATGTCTAGCAGTAAAAGCGGCATCGGCATCGTTAGCATCGTTAGCATCGTTAGGAGGGTAGGAGCTTCAGCAGTCTCCCCAGGGAGGGAGGGGCCTGAGAAAGACAGACTATAAAGCTTGCTGAGTCAATGGCTCTCCTGAATTCCCGCAGAGGACTTCCCCGATGCACGGAGTTCAAAGACTTGGCAATGGGGAGTAAGTCCAAGTGTGTGTCTGTCTGTTGGTACAGGAGTAGAGGATCAGAGTTGAGCAGAGATTTGGGAGACCGATGTCCTCTGGCCCAAATCTTGCTATGGAGGTTGGTATGGGTGGCATCTTTGGGGCAGGGACTCCTGATTGCTTTTGAACATTCCTAATTAGGATTAGCGGTAGGAGAACAGCGACTTCCCCTTAAGAGCACCAAGAGCTATGCACCAACAGCACCACAAGGACAAGGATGTCTGTCTCCTGAGGAAAGACCTGCATGCTGACATGGTCTGGAAGCATGCTCACTGGGACAATCACACTGAAGTGTGCCCTTCCTCAGGCAGCAAGCCTGTCTTTGCGCCTCACGGAGGAGGAGTAAGGTTCCCACTCGCATCTCGTGCTCTCTCTGCCACAGAGGTGGACCGCGGAGATTGCCTGTGGATCTGTGGAGGCGCAGACCTAACAACAGACCCGATGCACACTGCTGAGGGTAAGGCATCTGACTTCACTGACATGACTGGTGTGTGTGGCTGAATGGTCCTTAATCCCAAAATTTGGATTCTGAAATTTTGAAATACTTCAAAAGCTGAGTTTTTTTTTTTTGTTTTGTTTTTTTTTTTTTTTTTTGCTATTTGTTTCACACACAAAATAAACATAGACAAGTTGCCTTCGGGCTATGGGCACAAAGCATAAAGGAAACTTAAATGATTTCTGTGTTTGAATGGAGTACTGTCCCCAACATACCTTATTATGCATACATAAATATCCCAAACTTCGTAACAGTTGGAAACCTGAAACCCTATCGTCTCAGCATTTTGAACCAGGGACAGTCAACTCACATAACGTCTCCATATCTGAAGCAAGTCCCTGTGAGCGTGGAGTATTTGACAGGACAGAACCCCGCACAGCCCCTGTTAACTGCCTCACACACCAGTGCCCCCCACCCAATCATCCAGGTTTTATTGAGATAGGGTCACACTACTCCTATACCAGTTCTTAAAATGAAGTTTTAAAAAACAAACCCAGGGTAAACTGATACTGTGCCACAGAGATGTCGATGACTCTGTTCAGCTACCTCACTTGTAGATCCAATTTTTGGATGTTTTCCCCTTTTCCCCAGAATAACATATTTATAGCGGCTGCCATTTGGTGGCATCTACTAATTGTTAAGAAACTCCTTAATATAGGATTATTTCTCAGCCATTAGTTTTCTAGAATCAGAAAACTGTATTATGATTTTTTAAAAAGTTGAAAATATGCATTAATTTTGCCTACCGACTATACTTGTTCTTGAGAGTTTTCGCGTTTCAAGGGACCCTAGACCAGCATTTCTAAACCCAGAACAAGATAGCGAAGCTCACTTGACCACAGCAGGAGCAGGGTCAGGGCCGCCAAACACAACCGCCACCTTTGGCAAGAGTTCTCTTGGCTCAGCGCGTGCACGCGCGCTGTCTGGGGACCTGGCCGGGAGGGGAGTCTGCCAGATGCTGGCTCCGTCTAATGATGCCTCCCAGCTACTGCTGGAGCCTCTGAGGATAAACCCGGGCTGACCTCGGCCAGGCAGTTCCTGAGGGGCGGCGGATCCTCGGGCTCCTCATCCAGGGACAAAGCATCCAAGTACAGGTTCTCGCTGGCTGAGCACCTGTCCGACTCCTTCAGTTTGGAAAGCGGCCGGTCTTCAAATGGGACGGAGTCGGTGTCTGCACAGGGCCACATGGACACAGGTCGGGGAGCACGGTGGCCTCCTCGGTGTGGAAAAGGGTGGCTGCTGTCTTCCTTTTGACTGCAGAGGAAGCTGCTGCTTCTCCGGGGACTGCTCTCTTTCTGTAACTGAGTGACAGAAAATGGAAATAATCAGCCTCCCTTTCCGGTGTGACAATTTCTCTAAGACCATCCTTTCTCAGATACGCTGAATTGCATGTGTCCACCTGAAAAGACTTGGCTGGAACCAGCTCCAAAATGTCTCACAATATCACATACGCGTTTTAAAGAAAAGACGCTTCACCAGCACTGCACAAACTCCCTGATGCAAATATTACATTTTCAGGGTTTCTGCTGTCGTCTTCCTCATTTCTGTTGTAGTCATATGATTTGTTAATCAATCATTGTACCAATGGGAAATTAGACATTTTTTTTTTTTTTTAAGTTTAATGGGAATAAGCATTGCGTTTAGTACTTTCTTTTGCAACTCCCCCAGAACTTTAGCTGTGCTCTGTGGAAAACTGCCATGGATGCAAACTTCCCTGACCAACCCAAGGCAGATAACAAACTCTACGTAACCCAAGTGACTGAACTGGGATGTAGCCATACAGTGCTAAAGACAACTTAACCCTTGCTGAGAGCTTTAAAACTTAGCAATAAAGATGACTGAAGATCTGGCACACTTTTCGACCTGAGTTGGTAAAGACAGTCACTTGGGGTGTTGACGAAGGAGCTGGGGATACAGTCAGTAGGGCAGCACCAGCCTAGCACGTGCACGGCCTGGGTCCAATTCCAAGGACTTCGCGATGTCAGCGGCTACAGCTGTGGGTGTGTGGCTTGCTGCTTTGTAAGCAAGAGTGATTTCCAACTCTTGCCCAGCAATGGGGTGTGCAGACAGGAGAGCCAGCAGAGGGGCTTGGCGCGTGCAGCTCACTGGGCAGAGAAGCACCTTCCGTCCAGTGGGAGATCTTGGGTGGGGGCATTTATCAGAGAGGACCGATGGGATGTCCCAGGGGTGTGGCTCACGGGCTTCGCCTCTCTTCTTCACCGCCTCTCTCTTTCTCAACTCTTACAGGAAGTGTAATCAAGGCCCAAGGCGGTTCTCACCCAGCACTTTCTAATACGGCAAGTGCACACTCCCCTAGATGGAACATTCTCTTGACTAAGGACACTATCAAACAGAATGGCATCTGTACTTCACTGGAAACAGCGGCCAGCTCAAGGTTTCCAGCCCTCACGGGCTGAGATGGTGGAGGAAGTTCTTTTAAAAAAAAAAAATTCCTCCAACCCAGACTGGTTTTTAGGAAGCACCTTCACAGGGTGCATCTCTGAAACCCAATCCAGCCTAGATCCATGAGCTTGCAGATTCATGGCTTGAGAATGGCCAGGAAGAAGCCGAACAGGACAAAGGGGCCTCAACACATCTTTCTGATTTTTTATGTCCCTGGATGCTATTGTTAGTCTATGAGAAAGATAGGTGTGCCAGCAGCAAAATCTTAGATACCAGCCTACGGCAGGTTTGCTGTTAAATTAGGGAATAATCAGATCATTGCAGATTTGAGTCAGCCCCCTCCACTCTCTCCTCCCCTTCCTAACAACACATTTCTTCGCAGTTCCCTTAATGATGCTAAGTGCTTTACTTAGATACATACATACATATATATATACGTATATATATATATACACACATATACACGTGTATATGTATACATACATACATACTTACATACATACATACATACATACTTACATACAGCCTTCTACTGTATTTCTCTAACGCATGTCAGTGCAGTTGAGTTTCAACACATGATCATCTCCCAAGTTATTTTGGGCAAAAGCATTAAAATGCAAGCATCGCACTGGGAGCTGTGAATGTGCCCTGAGGGTGTGTGTGAACGGGGAGCGGGGGCGACTGAAGAGGACAGCTATGAGCGAAGGCGCTCTAACTCAGTAAAGTGGGGTTTCCTAAGCCCCGGCAGCCAGCAGCAGTTTGCACTGGGGCAGCCAAGTGTCCGATTTCCTAAAAGAAAAAGAAAAAAGGAGCCGGAGCAGCGAGAGCTGGCGGTGCCTGCTGCTGACATCGACACTTGTGTGCTGCAGTAATCGTCTAATGGGCCCTTAACGGGTAGGGTTTCCTGGGGCCCCACACCTACTGTACTTGGGATCTGGCAGCAGAACGACATTTAATGCAAATAGAAAATTTAACAGGTTTGTATTTCAAATAATTGAGTGCAACATAAATCTCAAGAGTGTCACCTTACAACTGGGTGAAGAGAAAAAAGGTCGCCCTGTGCACAGCTTTTAGAGACAGGCTGGCTGCTCAGGTTCTGAAGGCAACTGTTCAGAAAATTAACCGGAAGGGAGAATCAGTGACACAAGCATAGGGACATTCTGTGGCAGTGACCTGGGAGCTGACCAGCCCTATGGCGAGATCTAGTGAGACTCCGTGAAAGTTAACCAGCCCCCAGTCAAACGTGGGCTGGATGAGAGCTCTGCTGGGAGAGGAGAGATGCCGAGTGGCCTGGGCCACGTCCCCACAGCCACTGGCCGCACAAGCCGCCTCTCGTGCTGTAGGAATTTCCCAGGACCTTAATGGCGCCGGCAAGTACGAAGTACAAGCTCTGGAAGGGGAAAGTGGGTTTACTGCTGCTTCTTCCTGGAGCCCTATCAAGTTATCACAGCCAAGGTCAAACGGCTTCCCTGGGGCCCAGATATCAAGTGCACACTGTGAGGAGCGTTCAGTTACATTTCTGGCTCATCTGTGGCATGTGCAGCCAGACATTAAACCAGCAAGCAACTGGATGAAAGCTGTGCGCGTTTCCACTCGCAAACACATGCGCGCGCATGCACACACACACACACACACACACATATATGTATACACACACACACACACACACACACACACACACACACACACACACGCACGCACGCACGCGTATCTCCATGGGCATCTGGTCAACCTCCTCTTTCGGATCATGCTTCTGTATTAGTTTTCAAGTTGGGCGGTGACTACTCCAGTGGGAGAGCTACATTCATGTCCCAAAGCTATGTCTGCATGCATGCAGCATCCTTCCGTTGTGGACTGGTCTGACAAGCAAGGAGTCCTGCAGGCACCGGGATCTATAGCACAGGTGAGGGCTGGTGGACGCCCAAACACCAGGCTGCTGCAACCCTGAGCCACAGACGTGAAGCTCGGCTCTTGGCTGTCCTTATCATTCCCCACGACAGCATCAAAGCGAAGGGACAGTTCGGCCCTGGGTCACTACTGCTTCACAAGCCGAGTGTTATCAGTCATGTCTGACCAAGTTTTTTCTTTGCTAGAAATTCCTCGTTCCCCAAAGGAAAGCAAAGGCCTCAGCTCCCTGCTTAACTTGACAGTGTGGATTTCAAAACTGAAGAACCCTGGGACAGAATCAACAAGCAGCAATGACCAGGCAAAGGGGATGTCTAAAGGGCCATGACAGGGGCACGGCAGGAACACTTGAGGTGAGCTGCCAAGGCTTATCTGTTGTTTCCTAGGAGATGAAACGCTGCCTCTAGGGGGGAAGAGAAAGCTTCATGCTTTTACAGGGCCCAAGAAGCACAGAAAGTTAGAAGAATCACCAAGAGCAGCCCCCCACCAGGTTACATAAGCACTAACAGTGTGGAGGAGGTGGCTGCCAGTAGGTTGAGCTGCCTGTAGTTTGTGCACCAGAGACGCAGTGCCCATGAGTCATCTTGCTATGGTGAGCTTTTCAGTTGGGTTTCCACCTGGGAGCTACCCAGGATCCCATGAGCAACTCCTCATCCATGGAGCTGTGAGTAACCGAAACCCTCAATGCTTCACTAAAGTAGATTTGGGGGAGGGGGAGATCATTCTTGGTCTGAATCAGAACTCCATCTGGGGCAGAGGCATCTGTCCGCCTCTCCTAAGAGAAAGTCAAGTTGGGTGTGATGAATTGCCGAACACTGTGTAAGAATACGGCAGACCCACTCAACGGAGCACAGATGCCAGGCACAATCCGGTAAATTCTTCACAGTGTTGTATTTCCAAACCCCACAGGAAATGGTGACCTTCCTCTTGGTAGTATTTGGAGAATTTTGAAATGGAGCCATATCAAATATTAGCAAGGTGACTCACTGGTGATCCAACCCAGAAAGACTCCTTCTGTCCTGACCGTGCTTTCTTCCTCTCTTTAGTTTCTAAGTCAAAGGGCTCTAGGTCATTTTTAAATGACGGTTCATTTTGTGTCCCTCCTTATGCAAATTTAAACTGGAGTTCACCTTTGTCATTCAACGTTAGCAAGGGAACTGTCGTACATGCGGTTAGAAGAGCCCCCTCACACAGGCTCTCGCATTAACAGCAGAGAGACGATGTCTAATGGAGTGACGCTGTACTTTACCCTGGTTACCATTTTTAACTTACTGTTATTGCTTGAGGCTTTGGGCATTTGTAAGAGTGGCAGGTTGAAAGAGGCAGGCCTCTGATGGGGTGGGAATCTAGCCAGGGAGGAATTCAGAACCCTCTTCTCAGTGTGATGACAAAATTGAATTTGCACGTCACGCTGGGCCCTCTGCAGCTATGTAAGCTGCACCAGGCACACGCAATGCGGGGAAACGGCCATCTGGGTGGCAGGAAAACAGCTCCCTCTGCTCTCCCGGAGACCATCTGAGTTTGCTTATCGGGAGGTGATGAGCTACCAGATACCTCCCTTGGTTCTGGTCCCATCTAATCACAGCTCAGCAATATACCCACAGCAGGCACAGGCGCCAGCCAGAGAACAATGACTTCTAACTCAATTTGGTAATTACTTCAATAACGGTAAGGATGCCATTCAGGCTGTGACCTTGTCTCCCATGGCAACCCAAAGTGTCAGCTTACTCGAGGCAGAACTCACTGAAGGTAATCCAACATGACCCCTCCCCTTCAATTTTAACCTTCAAATCCCTGCACATGTATGCAAAGGCAAGCAAGTCACCTACAAACTCTGCATTGAAAAGACATGTGTCACGTCATGCGATGATTCCCCTTGACTGTCACTGGGTTGAGAAATGTCAATGGCAATGCTCAGCTGGTGTGTTTATAGTGATCTTTCAGCTATGGCCATTACATCCTGGGGGGCTCTGACCCAATAAACGAAATAATTCCTAGACAACTCAAAGTTGCTGGCATTACTGGAAGGTGGCAGGGGGTGAGAGACGGGGGTCTCGTTGGGTGAAGTAGGTCCCTGGGGCTGTGCCCTTGCAGCTACGGCTTGCCCAGGCCTTCTAGCCCGTTCTGTGCTCCCTGCCCCCCATGAGATGAAGTGGCCCCTCCACCGTGCGCTCCACACACCAAGCCACTGCTCACTGCTGCAATGCTAACCACACCTCCCCCTTGTTCTTCCTGGCACACAAAAGTCCCCAACACAGGAAGCATGGGAGCAGATGTCCACCGCAGGAAACCGAGCACCTCTGACTCTCCCTCCTCCACAGAAAGCAGGAGGCGGTAGCAAGCTCCTGCCTCTAGGTGCCCCTGCTCCCAGGGCCGCTCGCTGCCCGCACGCTGCCCGCTGCAGGGCTGCGCATGCCTACCTGCTCCAGCTGCCACAGCAGCTCCTCCTTCTGCCGCCCCCACTCCCGCCGCTCGAGGTCCAGGCGCTCGAGCAGCTCCACCTTCTCACGGTCCCAGTTCTTCTCTCGGTGGTGGATCTGCCAGCGCAGATCCATCACCAGGCCGTGGCTGTCGGCCAGCAGCTTCTGGTGGACCTCTCGCTCCTTCTTCAAGGCTCCTCTGCCCTCAGCAGACGAGTCGAGCTCTCCCAAGCTTTTCTCGGCCTTCTCTTCCAGCTGCAAAAGCAGACAAGAGTCAGGACCACCCTCTCTGAAGTCCGGGGTTCGAGAGAGGAAGAAACCTCGGGTTCTACACAGGGCCGTCCAGGATGGGGCCTTAAGCCTAGCCAGAGTGATCCCGTGGGAAAACAGGGCAAGTTTTGTCTTAAATCCCAGATGGTAGCGCACGGCTCTTCTGGACTCCTGGGCTGCACCTCCCAGGCTAAGCCACTCTGCCTTCTGCCTCTACAGTTCCTTGTAGGTGACTCAGTCCAGTATCATTGGCCCCCTAGCTGGGACAACAATGGAGCCCAATACTCGTTAACAAATGTTTGTCAAAGAGACGGGGGTGGGAGGGTGTGAAATATAGAAACCAGAGAACTACGGGAGAAGAAACAGAGAAACCAGACAGAAAAGACATGACACGCAAAGTCTAGGGTGTGCGCGTAGGCCTTTCTGCCGCTGGGTACCCAGGCAGGAAGCATCCTGTTTTTGCTATGCGCTCTTGGTTCCTAGCACCATCGGCCATGATGCCCAGCGGTTACACAGGCTTCCCACTCCCACTACGGGGTCAGATGACGATGGGCACTGCTGAGCAGCTAAGGTAAAAGTTCATACTGGACAAATGTGCTGGCTGACTCCCGTGAACTTGACACAAGCCTACACAGATCGGGGAAGAGGGCGTCTTAGTTAAGAAAAAACACGCTTCTTTAAGATTGGCCTGCAGGCAAGCATGTGTGCTGCTGTCAAGATTGATAATTGATGGGGGAGGGCCCAGCCCATTGTGGGTGGGGCCATCCCTCGGCAGGGGGTCTGTGTTCTCTAAGAAAGCAGCCTGAGCAAGCCATGATGAGCAAGTCTGTAGCAGCTCCCTTCAAGGCCTCTGCACCAGCTCCTGCCTCCAGGCTCCTGACCTGAGTTTCTGCCACGATTCCCTTCAGTGATGGACCCTGATATGGAGCACGGGCTAAAATTAACTCTTTCCTCCCCAGGTTGCTTTTGGTGGGGGAATTTTATCAGAGAAGTAGAGACCTAAGACAATAAAATTCTAAATTTCAAGATCAAAGGAGAAACCCTACACAACACACAATAAAAACAAAAACAAGATTTGCCAGCAGACCTTCCCTTCCAGACCGACATGGGAGGTTCTTTAAATAGAAGGAATATGGGACCAACACTTTGATCTATACAATAATCCACAATGGGAATAGAAGATATTGGTATAAAACTCATTTCCTCCACTTAAACTGACTTTAAACATCGCTTGTTGTGTGAAGCGGAAACCAGAGGTGACACATTTGTATTTATAGCATATAGTGGCACAGGGTGAGGATGGGGATGAACTTCCTGCTGGCAGGTACTCCAAGGTCTGCTGGGTACGGGAGAGGGACTCCAGCTGAGGAGCTGCTTCTGGCTGGCCGGCCTGTGCAAACGACTCAGGGGATTTTCTACTCAGAGAGCCTAGCTGCTTGTGCCAGGTGGAGAGGATTTACTCAGCAGAGAAGAAATGCTGTGTTTTCCGTTGTTTTCCCTGCACTAGAGATGCAGCCTTGGGCCTCACAACCCCAGGCAAGTGCTTTTATTTGGAAATTGTTTCCAATTTGTTACCAAGGGATGACGCCAGACTTGGGATGCCTCTGCCTCTGCTTTCTTACAGGTATGCACCAAGCCCAGCTAAGCAAAGACTGTCCCATTTGTCACTGGATCCGCGGTATTTAAAGCGAGGCTTTAAGGAGACTGCTTAGGAGGTGAGGACGTCACTGGCAGCCTCAAGCTCCGCTCTTCCGCTGCCCCCACCCCCCTGCCAGGGTTGCTGTGCAGAACTTAACTGCATCTCTTCCCCTCCCATCCCGGATAGGGTAGTGGGGTACAGACAGTGCTCGGGACGGAGACGGTGGCGGCCAAGGCGCAGCTACCTGCTCCAGACGACACTTCAGGACTGCCCACTCCACGTCCCAGGCAGCCTTGTCGCTGGCATACTGCTGCTGCAGTTGTAGACGGGCGTGCTCGTCCTCCCGCAGCTCGGAACGGAAGTCCTCCAGCAGGGCCTTGAGGGCCCCGAACAGCTGCTGGTTTCCCACCGCCTGTGGGAGCAAAGCCGGGGAACGTCACTAGGAGGCAGAGGAGCTCGGCCAGTGGGGATGGGAGTGCCCACCAGGTTTCCGGCAGAAGGCACCTATGGGGTGGGGTCTACAGTCACCGAGCACTGGCAGCAATGGTGCCCACCCTAGCCAGAGGCCTCCTGTAGGCCAAGGCTCTGAGCAGCGGTGCTCACAGGCAGCACAGGTGCTCTCAAGCCTCAGGGTTAGTTTAGAATTGAGAAGTTGCCCAAGGCCCCTGGGAGCCCTAGCAGCCAGGCTTTTAGGACACTGTGAGACTTTAGATATCCGGGCTGAGTTGGGCTGGCTGGTACGGAGCACATCACTTCAGTGCCAGCTACAGACTAGAAGCCATCAGCAAGGGCCTTGTGGCTCTCAGAGACTCCTGGTCACTAAGAGGCTAAGACAATGACAGGCAAGGCCAGGAAGGAAGAAGCGTTGGCTCAAGTCACTCACAGGGCATTTGCTGATTCCAAGACTGAACTATTATTATTTATTACCGTTGTGCTTCACATAAAAGCTACGAGGCTTTCCAGACCCTGCCAGCCTTTGAAGGCACACTCCAAAACTCATTTCTGCTTTAGTGTGTGTTGGCATGAGCACTGTATCACAAAGTCTGGTACACCTGTGATCTCAGCTTGGGGAGAGTAAGGCAGAAGGAACGCCAGTTCCAGGCCAGCCTGGGCTACACAGCGAGAATCTGTCTCCTAGGAACCGAAGGAGAGAAGAGGGAGGACAAAAAGTAGGAGAAAGTGTGTCTGAATTAAACACTCTCAGTCAATATGGCCCTTTGATAAGACAGGCGGCTATAATGACCAAACCTTTCCAGTTAAACACAAAGCACCAAGTTCACAAGTCCTTGATTGACGTTCTTAGTTTGATTTACTCAGGAAACACAGGGAACTAAAAACCAACCCCCCCTCACACACTGGAGCCCCCCCCCGGGGGGGGGGCATCAGAGCCCTTGGGATCACACAGAATTCCTGCTCAACTCAGCAAGTACACAGGTCCCGGCTCAGATTCTACAGGAGAGACCACCCCTCAATCACGCGGGCCAACACACAACAGCTTACTGAAAACATCTGCAAACTCCACAGGTGACAATGTTGTGTCTCAGACACTTGTGAGTCCACTGATGAGAAGGGGGTGTAGTGTACAGGGGAAGAACTTAAGCCACCGTGTGTGGTACGCTTAGATTTAACAAAGGAATTCGATTACTGGCAGCACACTGATTAACTGGAGGGGCATGGTTGTTCCCATAATATATGAAGAAGTCACTGTGTCAAATGTGGTCGACTTTGCAGAGTGGTGAGGTCTACCACTGTTTATTCCCCTTTTTAATTTTCTGACTGTGAACACCAATAATGTACTTGTGACAAAATGCGTTCGGAGTGAAGTCAGTTAACATCTGCAAACTGTGGCAGTTAAGAAACTAAGCTCCACCGCCCCTCCAGCCATGTAACTGTTTCCCCTGTCCTCATGAAGATGGATGGATGCTCGTGAACACATAAGACTCCAAATCAGAAGTACCTGCCGGGGGCGTAAGTGTAAACACAGGGGCAGTAAGAGGTGCTGCAAGGGTCCTTTCGGAGACACACATCTTCAGAAGGATGCAGGGGGCGGCTCAGGGGTTAAGAGGGCTGGTTGTTCTTCTAGTGGACCAGGGTTTGATCCCAGCAACCACATGGTGGCTCACAACCTTCTGTACCTTCGGTCCCAGGGATCCAGCCCTCCCACCCCCCTTTCTGGTCTCTGTGAGTACTAAATGTATGCACAGTGCAGACAAATTACCCATCAACATAAAAAGCAAAAGCACATTTACACATAGGATTTTCTGAAGAATGACATGTGTTGTGAGAGACTTATTTTCACCTTCAGATCTTTAAATAAAAATCACTACCGTCTGAATCAAATGAAATGTAGGTGGAAAATAACCACAGTAATTTTGATTCGCTCTTTGGTGCCCATCAGCTGCCCATTTACGTGGAAGAAAAAGTAGTGAGCCGTGTAATACATGTAATCAACACTTCTCCACGAACCCCCAATCATGTGATGGCTCGGCTTGCGACGGAACAGCCCTGGTAGCACATGACTACTAACAACATTAGAATCATGTGACGGTTGAGCTTCCATGTCACATGGCCACTAAGGACATGATGATAGGGCTTCACAGCCTCTCTGCAGACGGAAAACTTACTTTCTCTGGGACCAAAGTGGGTACTTTCTGGCACTAGCAGACATTGAATCCGACAAAAATTAAGCCTTAGTGTTTCTAGGTACACATGGGCTTCTATGCACACACATAAATCCAGCAATGGCAGCCACTGCTAATTACCACCTCTTTTTTTCTTTTACTTGTTTTATGTGCATGTGTGTTTAGCCTGCTTATATGTCAGTGTGCTACACGCATAGTTAACACATGGCTATGAACCGCCACATGGGTACCAGGAATCAAACCTGGGTCTTCTGGAAGAACAGGTGACACTCTTAACCGCTAAGCCATCTCCCCTACTTATCCTTTCTTATGGGCCAGGGCGTGTGCTAACTTATCCATCCACATGACACATTATTTCCCATCAGTCTTGATGCATTTTATAGAGGAAGAACCAAATCTCAGAACAAACACGCATGCCAAGGCCCCACCCTCTAGAATATAACTTAGGTCATCTTCACCGCGGATGGACAATCCAAGCCAGAAACATTTAAAACGTTATGTTACAATGTGCTCGGCTGTTTTCATTTAGTTGGGGAAGCCATCCTATCTCTGAGAAACTGTAGTCTCCCTTATTAAGGGAAATAATAACAGTTGAGCCAAAAAAAAAAAAAAAAGTCACCTTTCTCACATCTTTGTTGATGCCTTTTGCTAGGATAGGTTTCAGGATAGAAAGATGACCCAAAGCAAGGCAAAAGGAAAATGTATCAGTCCTAAGAGGTTCTCTGTGAGTTTAACACCAGCCAGAGCTGGTCCACAAAGACTTGTTCATCTGGAAAATCATTTGGAAACGAGCTTTTTGAGCCTCTTATGCCAGAGCCTAGCTGTGTGCTTTTTCTTTCTTCTTCTTCCTTTTTTTTTTTTTTTGTTTTGTTTATACATTTCATTACAGGTAAGTTTTAACCCAAACAAAATAAAATGAAACAAAACCGCATGATTTCCCAAATCTCTTCAAACTGGATGTTTGATACCAACGGCTTTACTGTCCCCTGACCCCTGACCCTTGACCCTTCACTTAAGGGCATGCCAGTCCCTCACAGCTCATCTTTCTTGGAGGGAGCAATTTACAAGTGCATAACCGAGGTCTGTGCTTACGGGTCATACTTTATGACGGGTTCAAGGTTGGCTCTCAGCTCTCCAGATGGCTTTGCAAGCCTGTGGTGCATTCAGAGCAAGCGAAGGGAGTGGGGGTGGATAAGGTCATATATACCAAGATAAGTGTGATGCAATCCCAGCTGTTTTCAGAATCTGAGACTTCTGAGGTATGTGCATCACATGAAGTTGTAAGCATGTGAAGAACCAAGCCACCATGAACCATGAACCTCTGAGCCATTCATTACCCCAGGGACTGGGTTTAATGTAAAGGAGAGTGGGACACACCGACCTGCCACTGCAGGGTGGCCCGCAGAAAGGCAGTCACAAAGCAGCCGTGATGGCCTCTGTCTCTATATTTCAGCTATTCACGACCCAGGGGAGTCTCACAATGCTGGGGGAGCTGCCCTGACTGCCTGACCCATGCACGGCCAGTTTCCATTTGACAAAGATGAGAGGGGCTTTCGTGGTGCTCAGTAAGAGTAAACAGATCAATCCCAGGCAGTCCATCTATTGGCAGGAAGCCCCAAACAAGACCTTAAAACCACAGGTCTGCCTATCAGCAACAGTTTCCTAAGTAAGCCATTTGTCACTCTGGCCTTCATTGTGACACGGGGATTAAATTCTTTTCTGAAACCATGATCTTTGTGCGGATAAAAGAGTGGACCCCGGCCTTGACAGCACTACCTATGATGGGAGCTTTCAGGAATGCTAATCACTTTCGGCAGAAGTCCTTTGCCTTCTGGCTATCTGGCTGGGAGTGTGTCTGGGACTCATGGCCACTCAGGCTCTGTGCCTACCCAACAGGTGGGTGAGGGCCTCTAAAGGAGGCCATGTTTAGTAGGTTAGTCATAGAGTTACCAGCCCACGAGCTGAGAAACCAGAGTGTGTCAGGGTATCATTTCGATAGAACCAGTGTCCAAAGAGTACTAGGACCACCCTCCATCCACCACACCCCAATACACACACACACACACACACACACACACACACACACACACACACACACTCACACACACTCACACACACACTCACACACACACTCACACACACACTCACACACTTACACACACAATACACACACACACACACACACACACACACTCACACACACACACACTCACACACACTCACACACACTCACACACACACTCACACACACACACAGACACACTTACACACACAATACACACACACACACACACACACACACTCACACACACACACACACACACACACTCACACACACACACACACACACACACACACACACTCACACACACACACACACACACACACACACACACACACACAGGGAGGGAGGCTGGCGGCTGACGGAGGCCTTTACCAATAATTACCTTGAGTACCTGTGTGTGCAGTTTCTGGAGACAACAGTAGCAAAGACACAACAAAGACCAACTGTATGTGATCCTGTGCTCCGGTCTGTTTGCTCTGGTCTGGTTTGCTCCGGTCTGGTTTGCTCCGGTCTGGTTTGCTCCGGTCTGGTTTGCTCCGGTCTGGTTTGCTCTGGTCTGGTTTGCTCTGGTCTGGCTTCCAGCTAAGCTACAGAAGTGGCAGGGTCTACAGAATCAACCAGGCCATACTGCACAAGCCAAAATGTAAACACTATCTAGACTCGAGGGGGACTTTTTAAAGTTTTAACTTTTCAGGGACTGAAGCCAGGGCCTTGTGCACTCCAGGCGAGTGCCCTGCTATTGAACCACATCTACAGCCTCAGTCGCTGAGGTCTACTGTTTGTTTTTTAAGCAAATTTTGCTATGTAATGCAGGTTGGCCTCTAACTTGAAATCCTCCTGCCTCAGCCTCCTGAATAAGAATGGTGGTTCATAGTTCTGACATGCTAATCTCGTCCATTAGAAGTGCTTTTTCTAGAAGTTTCTTTGTCTTGGGAGGAAAAAAAAAAAAAAAAAAAAAAGAGAGGCAGCATGGACAGCTAGAAAACAAGGCTTCAAGTACTAGACTTGGTCAAATCCTGTTAGTGGACGGCCAGCTTTGGTGGCAGCCTCTTAAGGCATTTAACACTGGGGCTGGACTGGAGAAAAAGGACCCTAGCAGCAGGACGGAGCCTTGGAGCTTAATGTGAAACCACATTTATTAAGTTATTACGTGAATCTTATGTTAGGCTCCCCACATTCACAGTACAAACTGTGTCATATCTCTGAATGCCAGAGAAGCTCCCCTTTAATTAATTATTCTAATGCCAGGAAAACAAGCTGTTTTCTCTCTAGCCATGCAAGACACCCCAGGACCACAGGGTCCCAATACAGGCAACATGAATCTCCTGTGTTTCAGATCTTGGTTTCAGGAATTACTAAGAAGAGTACGAAATCCACAAACAGCCTCAGGAATGCTGGCCTTAAATGGCCACCGGTAGCCGACAGCCTAGAGCTTGATGTGAGTGATACAGCAACAGACTCTGCTCAGCCACAGCAGCAGCTTGACACAGCAGCAAAGAAAATAAAAGCTCATACTATGCAGAAGGTCACAGCCATGGTATGCTGCAACTAAAGACTAGGAGGCAGGGAACATCGGCACAGCCAAATGTTTACCAAACTGATGGATTCTGCTTCTGACCAGCACTCAGTGTGAGTCTGTACATTTGATATTTTTTTTTAACTTCTCTGCATATGATAAATGTTGCCATCTACAGCATTAGTTCTGCAGTGAGAATGTGCAGCAAGATACAAACACACAAGTGGCCCCCAGAAATGTTACTTTTTGTTACTTGCTTGGGAAAGCGGACTGGCTGTTTCCCAGGCTACTGTTCACTCCCTGAGGCTCTCCCAGCTTCCAGGGGCCGCGTTCTGCATAGGAGCTCTTTAAAGCATATCTAGCGGCTCTCTTGCATGCAGGCTGCCCAGCTAACAACCGTGCCACTCCCAGAGAGGCGAATCGTCTAACTGAGAATGTTCAGTCTCAGAGAGCCAGCTGTCGCTTATGGTAGAGCTCATTAATCTCCTGTCCTCTTCCGAATGACACTGTGCACACATTTGCTTTCACGGCCGCGGGCTGGCAGATTCAATGAGATGCAGACCTAATTCTGACATGCGCACTCCCCAGTCAGCCCATCCTCCAGCACACTGCACATGTCTGTCCTACTTTTAAGAGGAACCGCAGAAGACGGGGTGATAAACACTCAAACCCTCTGATGGGTGGTTCCGGCTCAGTGAGTTTACATTACTTTTCACCCCAAAGGGTAACATTTTCCATGACTGTTTAGAAAAGCAGATGCTCTCCTGGGGAATGCCCAGCCCGAGGCCTCAGTTGCGGCAGGTCTGTCTGTCTATTGATAGGAGCCAATCTGCGGAGCACTAACTGACATCTCTTTTCAAAACAACAAAATACCTACATTGTAAAGCTTTGTTCATACTTTGTAACTTTCTGGTTTCTAACTAGATCACTGCTGGAAAACTTCTCCCATGACCTCAGATCTCCCCAGGGATCCTGGCACACTGACGCACTTCCTGATGACTCCGAGGACAGGCCCATTTGAAAGTTACTATCCCCATCCTGAATCACATTGTTCAGGGAAAGCGAAGGTGGGTGGGGTACAGACAACCGTCCTGATTTGTACATGAAGAGAAAGTGACATCCCCTTAGCCTGCATTGCAAAAGGCAGCACTCTCTCATTGGAATTCTGCACCGACCCAAGGCCTGGTGACAGCCATCTCCCACTTGACCCACACCACTTTGGGCACAGGGGGACAGATGAGAAGCAGCAGCTGCTGAACAGACTGCAGGAGTAATCCAGGATGCCTGTGGCTGGAAGGCTGGGCCATGCCCAGTGCCAAAATCTGCACCCTTACACCAGCAAGCAAGCAGCCGGGGTGGGGACAGCAGGCTTGGTGAAGGAGCCCTCTGAAAAGCCAAGAAGGCTCAGGGAAGTACTTGGAGAGCTACCTCAGGGTCAAAAGGAATGCAAAATAAATAAATAGCATAATAAAGCTTAGGATATCAATGGTGTGCTCGGGGATTGGTCTTCAGGGCTTCTTTGCAGTGTTCGCTGCACTACATTTAGTAATATTTCAAGTCCACTGCTCTCTACACACACTATGACTTTTTCTCCAAAGTGTCACCATGTGTTTTCATTTGCCTGTGTGTTTTAAGTGGCCAAAGAGAAACGTGAAATACTTTGTGCACCATGGGAGTTTAAACAAATACTTCTGTATTTTTCCTTATAAACTATGTTACCAGTGCAGTGCAGTTGGCAATGACTATTCAGTTAAACACCAACCAAGGGTCCTGCGAGGTTGTTCCCTGGCTGTGGTAAAAGTGAGTGGCCTCTCATCAGTGGCCTCTCTGCTTAGAAGTCTGTCCAATGTATAGCTTTCTTCTGAGACCAACTTACTGCCTCCAAGGAGGCACAAATACTCTAATAGACGATCTTACAGTGGTCCTGAGTCATGGGTTAGCCAAGTGAATAGATGAGCTGACCTTGGAGTGAAGGGGTGAACAGCCTGATGGCTGTAACACCATAGCCCCCCCAATAGTGACAGGTGTTCACATCAGTGAGGACTTCTCTGCAGCCAGGGACGCCAACATCTGGAGTAAGACGGCAGAGATGTGGTCTAGTAGTCACCTGGGGGCACAGAACGCCGGGCTTGGGCTAGGCACCCACCTGCCTGTTGAGTGGTCCCCCATCGGCACTCTGCAGCCGCGATCCATTGTCACTGGTCCGAACTGGGGAGTGTGGGGCATGGTCTCCCACGGGAAGGCCGCAGCCGCGGTCAGCATCCTCTTGGTCTGTTCCATCCATCTGGTGACCCCCGGGGACCACAAGCTCAGCAAACGCGGGCAAATTCTCTGGATGTTCACTCTGAAAGCAGCACACAAGACGATCACAACGTTGCTCACATTCTTCTGTTCTGCACGCTGGCTTTTTTTCTGCGATGGCGTCTCTTTATGGGAGCAGCTCAGCCGTGCCTCTGTGAGAGCCCCTAAGCGGCTCGCGTCACTCACTGCCCTTCGTACACTTATGCACAAGTGCTCCGCTTATTAGAAAAGGTTGATTCTTTGTAAATTATGATTGCTCGCAGTGGCAGTTTTATAAATGACAGGAGGAGGAATTTCAGTGTCCTGGTCAATAAAAAAACCTCACTACCACATCTAGGCTTTGCTTAACCACATTTTTCCAAACCATGGGCCCTGGGAACCTGGCTGAATGAATTTTTAATGACACTCTTCCGGCTGAGGAGAATTACCATTGACACACGATGTTCACTACAGTCAGAAGCAGACAAATGGCTCCAACTACTCACAACGCAGAAGCAGCTGAATTAGTAGCTTGTGTGGCCGAAGGGGCCACCCATGCTGTGTGTAACCGGACTTTGACAAGAGCAAGGCTGGGGAACAGACGGGGCATGCAAAGCCATGGGGCACTCTGCTGTAAAGAGTTGGTCGGTGACAAGTCAGGAGGCTGAGGTACAAGAACTTCTGTGTTCAAAGCCAGCCTAGGCCACATACATACAAAGATTCCCATTTCACAAACAAAAACCTAAGGGGCGAGAGGGATGGCTCAGGGGCTCAGGACACTGGCTGCTCGTGCACAGAGGGACCTGGGTTTAGTCCCCAGCACCCACAAGGTTGCTCACAATCATCTATAACTCCAGTTCCAGAGGGACCCGACACCCCCTTCTGGTTTCTGTAGGCCCCAGGCACAAGCATGGTGCACAAGACGTAAATGTAGACAAGATACCTGTACCCCAAACAATCGAGCAAAACCAAATAGAATAACAACCCTGCTCTCCAAATCAAGGGATTGAGACACACGGGGTGAACACATACAAATGTCAGAGGTGACAAAGTGACCTGCGTGACCCCTACAGAGCTGGAGGACAGGCTCCAGCACGCGGGAGTGTGAACGCCACAGCGAAGACCTCGGGTGATGACTTTAAAAGATTTATATCCGTCCACAGCAAAGGGGGGGTGTGAGCAAAACCATCCCAGGGTGGAATTAAAGAGCTCAGGGCTCTTAGAACCAAGTCCAACTGCAGCACACGCTCATTTCGTGCATGCCGGGACAGGCTGCTGGGTGTCCACGGCTTGGACTGATATCGAAGGATAAATAAAAAGCCAAAAGGAGACACTGGGTGACACGGTGGTGTGGGGGTGACACTGGGTGACACGGTGGTGTGGGGGTGACACTGGGTGACACGGTGGTGTGGGGGTGACACTGGGTGACACGGTGGTGTGGGGGTGACACTGGGTGACACGGTGGTGTGGGGGTGACACTGGGTGACACGGTGGTGTGGGGGTGACACTGGGTGACACGGTGGTGTGGGGGTGACACTGGGTGACACGGTGGTGTGGGGGTGACACTGGGTGACACGGTGGTGTGGGGGTGACACTGGGTGACACGGTGGTATGGGGGTGACAGTGGGTGACACGGTGGTGTGGGGGTGTCAAGGATAAGACAGATGCAAATTAAATGTGCGGCCGGGCGGGGCGTTACCTCCGTGAAATCCTCTCCTCCCGCCTCCATCTGCTTCCCCTGCCTCCAATGCTTCAGCAGCCACCTCAGCTTCACATAGAAAAGGAAGATGTTCTGCTTCAAGGACCGCAGCTCCTGCTGCAACAGATTCTTCTCGTCACTCCAGGTTCGCTTGTGGAGGGTGTTCTGCAAGGCCAGGCTGTGCACCTCCAGCTCTTTCCACCGCAGAGCATACAGGTGGTCCTCCTCCATCTGGAACGGGATCCAGAGGAAGCGATGAAGAGCAGTCGGCCCGATGTGCCGTCCAAACCCAACCAAGGTTCTCAAGAGCCGTCTACTGCCCAGCCCCACGGACCACAGGGGATGCGAGACACTGGGGTCCTTAAAAGTTTAGGGCGATTGACGACCTGATGTACAAAACCTCATGAATTTCGTGATTTAGAAGCAAGCGCTGTTGCAAAAGAAGGGATTGAAACCATCTCCACCTCTCTCCGTGCTTTTTAGATATTTCCAACCCTCATCAGGAAAATGTTATTCGAATGCATGTCTTGCGATTGACTCGGACGCCATTTAAGGGGGCCGCACTTTCCTTGTGTACCTGTGCTTAGCACATAAGAACCCATTACTATGGCGGAGAGGGAAAAGGGTCAGAAATTCACCTCTTCCTACAGTTTCTGGCTTCTCTCAAGGCCAGGTAGAGACCGCTGAGACAATGGAGGCCTACTGTGCATGGACAGTTAGAGCAGTTGGGCCCGAAGGAACTGTTCCTGAGCGTGCAGGTCTCAACTGCGCAGACCCGCAAGCGAATGCGATGGCCTGGTTCCAGGCTTGAGACTTAGCGTGCCCATTAAATGTGCTCACCGCTTAGGGAAACAAAAGCAACACTGAAGAATTACCCATCTCCATGGCTGCATTAAGTTCCTGGGCTCTTCCTTCTATAAGTCAGGGTCTCACTACGGTCCTCAGACTGCCTTCCTACTGCTGGGTTAAAGGCAAATCCCTTACCTCACCCTTCAACGTAGCTGGGCCCACAGGAACTACAGACACATGACACCACACCCGACTAAGGCCTTTTTCTTTTTTTTTACATTTATATGGAGCTCTTCTGAGCAGGAAGCAATTATTGTATTACTCTATCAGTACTACGCAAAACGGAGCAAATAAAATCTTATTTTGCAGATAAAGGCTCAAGGATAACCTTCTCTGTAGTGGAAGTGATACAGGAAACTAAAGGCTTCTGAAGCAGACCAAACCGAGGGTTAGAATGGCAGCCCTGCCACTGCCTTCCAAGTTAACGCTTAGATCAAAGGCCAAGGGAGAGCTTTCCCATAAAACACTGGATTAATCCTGGGGATCATAGCATTACAACTACGGCTGCCTGGTGGAGACAGAAATATGGCTGATGTGCTAAATGGAGGCTGATGTCTTCTGAGAGGGTCCACATGGCTATGCAGGGACCTCTCACCTGCCTGGATTTCAAGCTGGAAGGGGACACCTCTACACTCCTCAGTCACAATGCTGGTTATCCAGGTACGGGGGTGATGGCACAGAGCTGGGAAGAGCTGGGCACACTGGGAACCCAGCTCTGCAGCTCGTCACTCCAGCTACCTCAGTGGGAAGCAGCAGCTACTTCCACGATGCTGTGGAAAGATCAAGGCTCAGGGATGCGGGCCTCTGAGGGGACGTGCTGGCACCAGGCAGCACCCTATCCAGAACCTGGGAACCTGTGGGCCTCCATGTGCACCTGTCAGTCTGCTTTCTTGGGCCGTTAGGCGCCCCTAGAGCTCAGGGCTTAGCCTTTAGCCCTCTGCCCCTTCCCTCCTTAAGAAGCCAAAAGATAGCTCCTCCTCCTGGAAGCCTTGCCAACACACTTTTTATGATAGGCCCGGATGCTGTGAGCACCCGGGACCCTGCCTCTGTGCCAACAGCGTCTCCAGCGTTGGCCTCTCCTGTCAACGCATTTTTTGGTTGCAATGAAAATGCCTGCATGGGTGTGCATATGCGAGGGGGGGGCGTTTCCTCTCTTATGTAATATGTGAAACGTCACCTCTGCACGTTTGGAAAGGAGTGTGCAGCTGCAGAGGACACAGCAAGAACAATTAAGCATGTGGCTTCCAGCTCTGCACTTTCTAAGCTGCAAGGTACAGCAGACACTCCCTCCCTCAGTCTGTGACCCGCACAGCACACATCCCCGGCCAAAACACATTCTTGGAGGTACCGATGACTCATTATGCATGGTACATGTGTTTCGGAACACCAAGGTTGACTATTCGATGTCAACTGCTCTGTTTCGCTTCCTGTTGGAGCCACAGCACTCTCCTAAAAAGCAGCACAAGGAGAGAATGTGGTAATTCTGCACCCAGGCACCTGCTCTCAACTTCATTAGATGGAAGGTGGCAGGGCAGTGTTCTCGGAGGCCCAGGGCAGGAGCACCAACGGGATCAAGGACAATTAGCCCGCAACACATAATTTTAAAAATAACCACAAGTTAATCAGGCCATAGCGAGATTAGTGGTATTTTGTTGTTTCTTTGGAAGACAATGCTTTAGGGAGAGCCCGTGTTTCTATTGGGCAAGTCCCTTCCCGGGGACAGAAACACTGCCTGATCACATGCAAAGCCCTTGTTTCATGTTAGTTTACTGGAAAAGTTCAACTAGACCTGAAGATTTTCCTGAAACTACATTTCTCCCTATCCAAGGCTTTGCTCTCTGTGCTTTGCTATCTGTGGGCCAATCACGGTCCACAAATATTAAATAGGAACCCCTCCCTCCGAAAAGCTAATTTATCCACATTAAATGTTTACTGCAGGATATTGTTATAATGGTCTAGTTCACCTCTACTATGCATGATTTGCAAGTTAAACAATACAGGAATAAGCATCATACGAGAGGCCTGGTGGCTTGATACTCTCTGTGGTTTCAGGCATCTCTGGAATGTTCTAGCATGGCCCCTCTGAGGATTAGGAGAGAGAACGTTACTGAGAAACGGGCTGCAGCGTGGGAAGGAGGACAGTGTTCCCTGAAGCATCTAAGAGGGAACCGTTCAGCCGAGTGACCTGTCTATGCTCCTGTGGGTCTTGGCGTCTGCATGCAACGGGCAGCGCTATTTTAAAGTGCACCGAGGCGCTGCTGCAAGGGCCTCTGCACCCCTCAAGGCAGGCGTGCTGGAATCCGCATGGAATATTTACCTTACGGATCTTGTTTGTGTACGTCTCTGCCTCCTCTTGATGCAGTCTGGCGGCCTGCGCGAGCTGACCCTGTAGCTCTTCTACCGAGACACTCTGCTCAGGTAGAGCAGGGGAGGCCCTGAGCTGATTGGCAGGATAGAGGAAGGGTTTAGTGGAAGTGAGAACTCTGCCTCGGGTGATGACGCAGGACACACATCTGTACAGGGTGACACACACGGGGACACGGCACAGTGTCTGCAGCAGTGAAGTGAGCACGCAACCTCCCCAGGGCTTTGCACAGCGTCCTGCTGCCCTGCATCCTTTTTATGTAGGATATGAGGCAGCTAAGCGGGAACTTTTAACCACAACCAGAAACCAGGAAAAAAGCCCAGGGTGGGCCAGAAGGCTCTCCGCTACCACGGTGGCTTCTAACATTCAGGTAGAATGGCCCGGTGACCGCGCCTCAGTTCAACGTGGCGACCATCACAGTCAGCAGCCTAGACTCACTCCCCTGGGCTATCAGGGGTCTTCCTAGGGGACCCAGCTCACCTGGCCATATGCTTCAAGCTGGGGACTTCCCCACCCCACCAAAGGTGCCTTTAACCCCACAGCATGACCATGGTCACTCAGAGGAGGTATGGCTCCTTCCAGGACAGACACCTGCTCTTAAGCTTCTCTGTGTCACTCCACGTCCAAGGACCACCCAGAGCTATTAATACTGCACTCCATCCTAGGAACAGGCCAAGGGATCTGTGCCACTATTCTTATTGATAAAGCTTATACTTTATGACCATGAGACATTATTCGTTATTTTTGAAGGAACGTCTTATTAAAATCTGAGGCACCATTGAAATTTAAGCAAAATGTTTTCCCACTAGGTCTGTGCTACTTAAAGGCAGGCAATTAAAAACAAAACCAAACAAACAAACAAACAAACAAAAAAAACAAACCAAAAAAAGAAAGAAAGAAAAGCAAAGAAAAGAAAAGAAAAAAGAAAAAGAAAAGGAAACAGGACAGGGTCTATGTAACCCAGGCTGTCCTTGAACTCACAGAGGATCCTCCTGCTTGTGTCTGTCAAAGGAGTGTGCCACTCCACCTGGCTGGGGAGGTGGTTTTAAAAACTAGGACCTCGGGTGGACTTCTGTGATAAAGACACATTGTCTCACTGGCTCCTTTGCCTGCCTTTAGTTTCTACTTCTTGCAGAGAAAACTGTTCTAGATGTTGGTGTTACTCGGCTTGTCACTGGGCGAAGACCACACCCCCAGGAGAGAAAATACAGAACTCAAACAGGCAAGTGCCAAGGCAGAGAAAGCGAGACACTGGGGGTTTGACAACTTTGCCGTTCACTTCGGAGTTCCAAAGACTTAAACTCACGGGAATGGCAGTGTGCGCCTTTAATCCTAACACTAGGGAGGGAGGCAGAGGCAGTTTGAAGCTATGCTTTCTGGTTTACATAGTGAATTCCTCTTTTGAGTTTATCATGATGACTAACTTCAATTCTAATGCCTCAATTTCATTTAAAACATGTGCCAACTTGTGTAGCAACAACTGCCTCTTCCCTTATGCCTGTCTGGAGCTGTGTGCCACACACGTCCATTTGATAGTCCCATGTATTGTCTGAGCGCCTCAGTTGGATCCTGCTGTCGGCTCACTCACACTCTCATCCTTGTTTCATTCATTCATTTTGAAGTCTGCTATTTGTTCTTCGCCCATTTCACACTGCTGTCCTCTTTAGGTCCCTGCCAGCACTCATCTTCCCAACACTCTGCTGCCATTCCCCTTTAATCAGTTTTGTTTGCACATGTGAGGCTGTAGGATTTCCCTGCTCTAACTGGTGGGCATGTTTAACTGTGTGTGTGTGTGTGAGCCCCTTCCTCTTCAGTGGGCGTTTATTTAGTGGTCCTGCATATGGCTTGCTTGAAAGTGTGAGTGTGAATACAAGTTGACTTGCCAAAGGCATCGCTTCAGACATAAGCCTTGAGGGTTCTTAGGACAAACTGTTAATATAAGTTCAAATCTTAGTCCTCAGTATGGTCAGCTAGGGTTCCTTCTCTTCCCAACCCCACAGCCTGTGCTGATGGACAGGTCCCTCTTGCCTTACTTCTGCCCACCAATCTGTAGGCATATTTTTTCCTGCTCATAGATGCTGTCCCCAGCCAATGGTTGGCCCAACACCCTGTCTTCTGTTCCCTTGGAGCTACTGAAGCCAGTGGTCACCGCTGCTGGTAACCGGCATCCCAAACCACATGTCTACAGGCCAGATACTGCTCTCTGTCCTCTTTGGAGTGAGTTCCAACTCTAGAAGATACCTGGGAATTCACTGTTCAAGTGCATATTATAGACACCTATTTCTAAAATTTGTATATTTACTTATATATGTGTGCCTGTGTGAATTTATGTGCACCTGGATATGAAGATGCCTGCAGAGGCCAGAAGAGGGTGTCAGTTTCTCTGGGAGTGGTGGTATACTTGATTGACAGTCGCCCAATGTGGGTGGCTGGGAACCAAACCCGGGCTGTCCGGAAGAGCAGCAAGTGCTGTTACCTGCTAAGACCTCTCTCTCCCCTCCCCCTTCTCTCCCCTCCCCCTTCTCTCCCCTCCCCCTCCTCTCCTCTCCCCCCCCCCCCCAATGCTTTATGTTTTAAACCCTGTAATTGGGACTTACTATTCTGGGAACCACCCACAGCACTGGGGTCACAGCAGGGAGAGCTCTGCAGCTCAGGTATTTTCTACAGGGCTATTTCAGGGGGCCTGGGTGCTGGCTGCCAGCTTGACTTTCCAGTTACACATTGTGGATTCGAAATGTGAACACCCTCTAGATTTCGGTGACTTCGAGACTAGCCGAAGTGTTGTATTAGTAAGACACAAAGCAGGCATGCTAGTCGGGTTCACTGTTAAGAAAAGCGTATGATAAGATACCTTGGGAATAACACCTAAGACTAAATGCAAAATTCATTTATGTTTTATGTGCACCTTAAACACACAGCCTGACGATAATTCTATACAGTATATTTTTTTTTTAATAATTCTGTGTGTGACGCTGCATGGTATGGAATTTTCCATTTACGGGGTTCTGTAGATATTCAAGCGTTTCAGACTTGTTTCAATTCAGGTATGCTCAATCTTATATTACTTCAGCTTTAACCTTAAAAATATTTAAAATAATTGTAAGGAGATGACAAGCCTCACTCTTCAGCGACATGTGAGCAACAGCATGCCTTTCCATCTGGGAAATGCTTGTGCAGGGTCACAGAGACCCCCTGACGTCATCTGAGGGCATTCACCTGGGGCAACGGATTTACTATGGAGGGCCGGAGCTGGCAGTGGAGACCATGTGGGGTCCTGCTCTTTCATGGGCAGAGAAACACGAGAACACGTGTGGTCACTCCAGTGTTACAAAGAACAAAATACAAACACACTGTGTCAAAAACTCCTTCTAGAATGATTCTACTGCCACACAACTGCAAACAATCACATACATTTAGGGAATGGTTGCACACAACACGAATTTCCTGTAGAAAAAAAAAAAAATCAATACTTTTATCACCCCAAGGTCTGGGTTTAAATCCCACCCTTTGCTCACTTACCTCTTTTAACCAGAGGGATCAATGACCTCACTCTGATTTGTCTATTAAGTCAGTCTGTTAAACACTAGACATACTTGTTGTGAGGCTGCTAAGACACCAACCTCGGCATCGGACCTCCCTCCCCGCCAGCATCCCGAAACCCACCAACCGGACCCCTCCCCGCTCATCCACACGGCTAACTTTTTGACCAGGTGCAGATAAAGCAGCCTGCGTGACTTAAGGAGAACGCTTTTCACTGGGAACCCTCCCCTGCCAGCAATCAGTAGCACGTAGGACCCTCTAACGTCTCCAGGACCGGGAACGGCTTCACTTCTGGTGAATTCCACTTTGCCCTGGCCACGCTCCCCACCGCCCCTCCCGCACTCAGTGGATGAGGTCCACACATGCACAAATACTTGGCACGAGCCCCGTGTAGTCTTCCTGGGAATGGTATTTCACAGCTGAGACACGGGGGAGCACAGATGCTGTGTGCTTCAGTGCTTTGGGGATAAAAAGATGAGCGAGAGAGAGGAGCCCTTTGAGATCTGACAGAGAAACTCAATCCTCTGGCACCGGCTTCGTTTCATTTACGTGTGAAACCCAACCCGTGTCCGTGCTTGGCCGATTCTCTCAGGACTATTTTTAAGGCGCCTTGCACATTCCATATGAAATGCCCTATACGATGCTTGCTCTTAAGGTAAGTCGATCTCTTGGCAGACTCAATGGGACAAAGCCAGGGAACCGGGCACAGTGGGAGCCTGCTGCCAGGACATACTGGGTGGACAGGCAGCAGGAATGTTGAACCTTCTAAGTCTGGTTGCTCGTAAGTGTGTTGGCTGCCAGGTTAGAGAGTCAGCTGGAGTGATGGGTTCTGACTTCCACCTTCGAGAATGCTGGCCGAGCACACCTTCCTTTCCCAGGTTTGGGGAAGTGTAGCATCTGAACGGCCGGCTGTTGTATTACACCCGATTGCTATCTGCTAAGAGTGGACTTGCCCTTTCCTCCTCAGCATTAGCAATGCGGCCACTAGAGTGACTAGCAGCGCCATAGCTTAAACCCCGCCAAAAAACAAAGACAAAAAACCCAAAACATTCTCCTAAGGCAGCAACTTCCCTTCCGGCCTCATCAACAGCACTTACAAGTCCAAAACCACAGAAGGCGTCTCACAAACGGGCCTGGGGGCTTTTAAAAACACTTCCATCTAAGTTCTGAAAGATGGCTTTTTAATGCCAGGGATTCTGCCTACCTCCAACCTCCCCGCCTTCCATCCAATAACCAAGGACAGACAGCTCAAGGCATTCCACACACAGGCTCAAAGTTGGCTCGAGGACAGACTCCATGGTTATTTAAAGGGCGATGCAAGAGGGGACAGAGGCAACTGCCAGCAGGGCCCACCCCAGCTGCACGCCTGGCCTCACTCTGGATCACTGGCTACGCTGGGCCTGGGGTGAGGCTCAGTGGCAGAGAGTAGCTGCTTAGCATGCACCAGACCCTGGGTTCAGCCGCAGCATAACGGTTGACAAGTGCCCATGCCCCCCCCCCAGGGGCCCTAGAGTCTGTGAGTCTGTGGTCAGGCTGCCCTAGGAGCCCCATGCTGCCGGCATGGCAGGCCTCACCGGCAGGGGATTTAAGGTGTCTTCACTGGGAGGCTTTCCTCGGAACTGCCAATTGTACGTGCCCTAGCATAATGTTACGCTATAACCAGCAAGTCAATGGGAGTGGCTCGCCGTGCCGGGACAGGCAGCCTCCCCGACCGGATCCCTACAAGGGAAGACTGTTCTGACAAAAGGAAAAACTACAGCAGGACCAAGGGCTACTGAACCATTAACTACATGTTCTAAAAGTAGATGACCCTTTTCCTTTCCCACGTGAAACGCCTCTGTGATAAAATGAACGGAAGATGTGTGGTTCTCAGGCCTTCTAGGAAACCTGCTCCCTTCACCTGGCCCTCTCCAGTTTTCTAAAGGTACCTCCCTTCAACACGCATGCAATCGAAAGCCCCCTTCAACACGCATGCAATCGAAAGGAACCTGAACTCACAGAACAGTGGGGCTAAGGTAAGGCAGCTGGCCATCGAACCACAGTGGCCGGAAATACAGCCCTGGAGAGCGTAGGCTCTGGGCTGCTGGGCTCTGCTGTCACAGAACACCGGGGCAGGCTCAGAAAAGTCTTCTGGGCTCAATTCTGTTACCAACTGGCTTGGGAGGGATGGGGAAGAGGTCTCTGCAGGGTCTCATGTTTGCCGTTCACAGAACAAGAGTCTAGCGTGAAGGCGAGATGTCTCCTCCCGGGCTCTCTGAGCTGTCGGTGATGTTACCGCCCACCTTCACTCACCCACCTTTTGTGGATGGAGACTGATCGTCCCTCTGTATTTAATCAGTTTTCTCTCTGAAAAACTAGCTGGCATCTGAAGGCTGTGATGCCCGCGTGCACACATCACCTCAGCACGACAGGATCCAGGAGGCGTCTCGCTGGTGAAGAGCTCTGAGGCTTAAAGACTTCCCCAGACATGACATGCTAGAATAACGTTCTCCTGAGGTGGACGCTACAGTTCTCCAGCAGTCCCTCACAGGAGGAGGCCACTGCCATGTGCTAAGGAGTTTCCATGCAGGGACGGGGAGGTGACCTAGCTCCGGCACACTCTGCCCCTTGTTCCTAACCTTCCTGTGGGCTGTCCACAGCCTGTGCTACCTGAGGAGACAATCTCCATCCACAGCTCCAAGAACCAGGGCTGCAACCACAGGAGGGGAACAACAGACCTTTGACCCACTTCATAGACGAGGCCAAGAAAAGCCTCGCTCAGGAGACCAAGTTAGTAATGGCCACCCAGACTGAAGCCTCGGGGCTCAAAATGTCCCTGATCACTGAAGGCTGGGAAAAGTGTCTTCCTGGGCTGTCTGTCCTGGTGATGAGTCACCCATCAGCCATTTGAAAAGGGTGCATTTGTGCCTACCCACACAACTACCAGCCTTCTCTGGCGGGGACCCTGTGTGCCACCAAAGGGCTGTGGTGTGTGTGTGGGGGGGCTGTGTGTGTGTGTGTGTGTGTGTGTGTGTGTGTGTGTGTGTGTGTGTGTGTGGCACGCGCGCATGTGTGCGTGCGTGTGTGAAGGTTCCAGAGCCCTAAGTCACTCACTCATGAGTAATCACCTCCAGGACGTGGCCCCTTCAGTTATAAAACTGAGAATGTCTAACTCGCAATGCAAAGTGGATCCACCTAACTCTGTCCAGTACTGTACTGGGGAAACTGAAGATAAAATGACAGACTGGGTGCCCTGCCTGGAAGGCCGGGGACTCTGCCACTCTTTGCTCCTGGTGGCTCTCTCCACGGGTGTATGGTGACTCAGCTGGCTTCTGGTAAGTTAGCACCAGTATATGCTCAGCTCAGGGGCTTTTCCTGTCACACTAATTCCTCTTGGCATAAACGTAGGTACCACCTTCTCAGGTGACCTGGCGTCTGAGGTTAACAAGGGACAGTGGGACTGCATAGGGTACCTCTCTATGCTTTTGAGATGATACAGACACCTTCATGTGCCCAACCACAGGGTAAAGATGTGACGCATTCTCTCACATGCGTGTGCACACATTTGTGTGTGTGTATATATATATATATATACACATATATATGTGTGTGTGTGTGTGTGTGTGTGCGCGCGCGCACACACATGCACAAGGGTAAAGATGTGATCCATTCTCTCACGTGTGTGCACACGTGCGTATATGTATGTGTATGAACATGTGTATATGTGAGTATGTATGTGTATATGGGAGTGCATATGCATGTACACGTGTGTGTATGTATGCACAGGGTAAAGATGTGATGCATTCTCTCACATGGTGTGTATATGTTGGGGGAGACAGATGCCCTAACCAGAGATGTTTGGTCTCTTCTGGCTGTGACCATCTCTGGTAGTGGCATAAGCAGCCCCTACCCATCACACAGTGTCACTACAGCTATGGGGTCCCTTTTCCAACCTACACAGGCAAACTCTCCCACCCAGTGAGCTTGCTTACCATCAGCTATTTCCCTCTGAGCCCCTCTTTCAGCCCTGCCGCCTGGGAGCTGCTCCCACGTCTCAGAGCTGAGTGGTAATGGCTTCATAGCGATGAAGACATACAGAATCTTGATGCCTCAGAAACCCTGGTCACTTTCCAGTGGGGAACCTACTGCACTAGACTTCCACCCTCACTCTGACACCCTCCCTAACCCTCTCTGTCCTGTACGGAAGTGCTGTCCACTTTCCAACAACACAGGAACTGTGCAGGTAGTTTCCACACTGCATGTCAGGTTACCATGGCAACGGAGAAGGCTGAGCAGGCTGTAGGTGGAAAGAAGACATCCCAGATCCTGCCCACAGGATGTAAGAGCGTTCCCAGACACCACGAGGGCGCCTCAAACGGCACAAGCAGTGAGGAAACACTAGGGAGCTTCCTCCAAACCTGCCTAGCTTCCACCCCTGCTGTCTGCTGTGGGACAGGAAGTCACCGAATGCTCACCGATCAGTGCAGTATAACTTACCACACCCGCAGACACCCACAGATCTATTGACGTGGGGGACATGCTGCATTTAGTCATCTTTGCATCCATCAGGAGAACTGCAAGTCACCCACATGCAACCACATGCACTCCCTAGTTATTCATGCAAAGATGTTGATCCTGGAAGCTTCTACTGGGCTCCGCATCCTCCTGTGACATTTCCTCGGGGCCTTGCCATGGGTAGGAAACTTCACGATGAGCCGCACAGTGGGGGCAGGGGGGTGGAGGAGATAGCAGGCACAGAGAGCAGCAGTGAGCCCAACACTTACCTCCAGGTTGAAACAGCTCGGGCCTCCCAGCCCCTGGCTCCCGGGGTCCCCGTCAGCTCGCCGGTGCAGCTCTCGAGTGGCTCGGAGGCGCAGGCCCTCTCTCTCATCCCCTCGGTCCTGACTGAGCTGCCACTCCAGCTGGTCTCTTAGTTTGGACTGTTAAGTGCATGAAGGGGTTTATTTTGTTTTGGATTTTTTAAAACCAGAAACAAAAGACAGAGGGGTAGGTAAGGAGCGGAGGGTAAAGACAAAAGTGGGTAGACGATGGGGACGGGAACCTACCAGACAGAGTAAAGCATGGATGAAAACAAATCAACTGAAACACTTAAGCCAACGAAGAGAACAAGACCAAAAAGATCACGAACCACCGTAGGATGCGCTAACACGGGAAGCGGGGTGGAGGGGGTGGTTATGCATAACACTGGTTATAAGACACATGCAATGGGGACACAGGAGTACTACCCATGAAGGACACAGGGAAGAGGCTCTGCCTTCCTTACTTGTTGAGCAGCCAAAGCCACAGTCCGGGGTGGCAGCTGGGCCATGCACCCGCCCGGGGCGAAGCCTGGGAAAACGGTCCTTGCATGGCTGCTCCCCTTGGCCCTCACCCTGGGCAGCGAGAGGGTGGCAGGAGCGAGTGCAGCGGGACTTTTCCATCAAAAGCAGCCTTCTCAGAGCCGGCTGCTGTCCCCATCCTGGCTTATCTTCCAGAGGG
Source organism: Cricetiscus sungorus (assembly GCA_030556225.1). Taxonomy (NCBI): domain Eukaryota; kingdom Metazoa; phylum Chordata; class Mammalia; order Rodentia; family Cricetidae; genus Cricetiscus; species Cricetiscus sungorus. The sequence goes on along the minus strand of JANBXA010000328.1, from coordinate 5,784,342 downwards.
AGTAGGTGGGCCTGGGGTGCCTGAGACTTCTCAGAACTGCACTTGTCCCTCTGGTGATAAAACCCAGAGGAGCTGGGCGCCTGTTACTGAGTCTAAGTGTCCTGACTGTCACAGGAGTTGCGCTCTGTCTTAAACTCCTCACAGCTTCTTCGTCAGGGTGGCTGCCATGGAAGGGAGGCTGCATGGGTCCCTAGCCGCCTCCACTGGCTTAGCCTTGTCACAGTAGGCCCTCTAAACCAGGAGCAGTGGGGCAATTAAAAGAGGAGGACCGTGGAAGGAACAAGGAAATAAAAAGGAACTTACAAAACAAAATTAAAAGAGAAAAAGGAAAAAAAAAAAAAAAAAACATGAAACCAACCAACAGAGAGGATTGTTTGATGCCGAAGCTTTTTAGTACAATGCAAGTCTGAAATTAAAACCAAGCAGCCGTGAGCAGAGCCAGCGCCAGAGCAGCAAGGCCAGCGAGGAGGAGGAAGGACGAGACGGAGCAGGGAGGCGGAGCCGGGAGCCCCCTTACCTGCAAGTCTGGGCCCAGCTCCTTCCCCAGGGTCCCGATGGGGGAGTCCCGGGACACAGAAGTCACGCTGGAGAGGAAGCTGGGGGACTCTGTGAGGTGGGACAGGGGCGACAGACCGTCCGCAATCCGGGTCATCTGCTCCAGGAAGGCTTGTAGCTCCTTCCTGAAAGCCCGCATCTTCACGTTGATGGTCTCCAACAAGTGGGGCTCGTCCTGGCCGCCCTCACCGTCACCTTGGTCACCAGGCGAGGCCGCCCGGCTGCCCCGCGGGCCTGAGTCATGGATGAAGCCATCCGTGTCTGTGATGAGGCGCTCCACCGTGCGCTCAAGCCGCTGGGCCTCCTGCTTTATGGTCTCCAGGCACTCGGGGTCGGCCCGCGCCCGCAGGAGCTCTGCTGGGCACGGCTCGCTCGCCTCTGAAGGCTTTCCGCTCCCGAAGCCCGAGGTCTTCTCGTATATGTCCTCGGAATCGCTCTCCCCACCAACAGGCCCCTCGCGCTTCGGCTGGGGCTGGCGGACCTCCTCCCCGTCGCTTTCTTTCTTGCCCGTGTCGCTCTCGGCGTCACTGTCTCGGGGGCTCGGGGCACGCGGCCCCAGGTGCGCAGCAAGGTCGCACCGCTGGACGCTGGACAGCAGCAGCTGGTTCTCATACTGCAGCTTCAGCACCTTCCCGCTCAGCTCATCGATCTGCAGCCTGGCAGACTTGAGCTCCTCCTGCAGGGGGACGCTGGCCCCAGGACCCTTGAACACACTGTCCCCAAGCCACCCTGACGACTCCTGGTGAGGCGCAAACTTGAACTTGCTCAGCTCGTGGGTCAACCTGCGGTTGTGGTCTTCAATCTCGGATATGGGCCTCCTCAGCAGCTCTGCTTCTTCCTCCACAAACTGTAGGTGCCGGCGCAGCTCCGCCGAGGACTCCAGCGAGTCCCCGAACGGTGAGGAAGGAATGCTTGGCACGTGCTCCCTGCCCGTCCCCTCTCGCTCATGCTGAACCCGCATGTCGTCCATCTCTGCTTTGAGGCCACGGTTTTCCACCTCCAGTTCCACGATCTTCCGGCCCAGGATGTTGGCTTCCTCCTCCACCAACTTCAGCCGCAGCTTCAGCTCCGCCTCCCTGGTGCTGGGGGGCCCGCCAGCCTCCCCTGTCGGGAGGGGGCTGTCCACATCACCATAGAGGGACTTGTACTTCTGCAGTTCCTGCTCCAGCTCATCCTTCTCCCGCCCCAGCTTGGCCATCTTTTTACGCATCAGGGAGGCCTCCTCTTTGGCAAACTGAAGCTGGCACTTCAGGTCCGCGCTATCGTCCTGCCAGGCAAGAATGTGTGTCTTTTATGATCCCCTCACACCTCACCCCCAACACGCGTGCACACACGCGTGCGCACGCACACAAGCACACTATCCATCCATCCTGTCGGTGCCGGTGGTTTTTGGAGAGAAAAGAACCGGGACAAAGCAGCAATGAGCCCCAGAGTCTGCAGACAGGGCCCTGGGGAGACCCGTAGCTTGTTGCTTTGCCAAACCACACACATAAAAACCATCACACGAGTTATATATGAAGGAGGAGAGAGTTAAATGAAGTCTAGCATGCATCAGTAACATGGCAGCCCCTGGTGACTTTGTGAAGCTGGTATGGTTCATCATAGGCTCCCAGAAAGAAAAACAAATCACCAAAAAAAATAAATCACCAGAATCGCTCATCAAAGCTAGCTAATGGGACTTGTGGACTGTATCTACCCCACTATAAACTCTCGCACGTCTGACAGTTGGAAGGTTCCACCAGGAAGGGGCTGAACAAGGGTAAGCTGGAGCCTAATTTTTCCATTGAGTAGCTGAGGTACAGGAAATGGGTTAATCCATCTTCCCTCTTGGTGTACCTCCTCCCTCGGGTGTCCCAGAGTGACAAGGAGACGGTGGGCACCACACACCTTTGAAGGTTGAGGTACTACGTGAGAACACACACTGACACTGAGCACAGCCACAAGCAGAGACGCTGGGGCTCACTGCCATGCCGGGACCACTTCAGAGCCTGTCTTCCCTCTGCTCCCGGCCTCTGTGTCAGTTTCTGTGGCACGGAGGACATTAAACACAGAGACCAAAGGCTAAGTGTTTGCAAATCTGAGAAGAGGTCCTCACAGAATGCCAGGGAACTCCGAGGCTCCGAAGCAGGCACTCACGGCCTTTCCTGACAGGGTTAGGACAGTCACCTGCAGTTTCAGCCGGCGTCCCCGGCCCTGAGGCAATCTGTACTATGTTGGTCTTATGAAACTGTTTTATTCTTTGGGTTCAGTAAACAGGAACAGGGAATTCCACAAGCAGCCCTGTTGGATTGGCCCCACGAACCCTAAAAGATTAGGCGGGGGTGATGCCTGCAGAGTCTCCCTAGTCACGTAGAGGAAGAAAGAAATGACACCAGCTCTGACACTTGCTGCTGCCCAGGCTGTCAGCCATGTGATGGAACAAGTCAGCTTTCTGTGTGTGACTGTCTGCTGTGCTCCCTGCATCCTGACTGGCTGCTGTGCTCCCTGTATCCTGACTGGCTGCTGTGCTCCCTGTGTGCTGACTGGCTTCAGTGCTCCCTGTGTGCTGACTGGCTGCTGTCCTCCTCCCTGCGTGCTGACTGGCTTCAGTGCTCCCTGTGTGCTGACTGGCTGCTGTGCTCCCTGCATCCTGACTAGCTGCTGTGCTCCCTGCATCCTGACTGGCTGCTGTGCTCCCTGCATCCTGACTGGCTGCAGTGCTCCCTGCATCCTGACTAGCTGCTGTGCTCCCTGCATCCTGACTGGCTGCTGTGCTCCCTGCATCCTGACTGGCTGCAGTGCTCCCTGCATCCTGACTAGCTGCTGTGCTCCCTGCATCCTGACTGGCTGCTGTGCTCCCTGCATCCTGACTGGCTGCAGTGCTCCCTGCATCCTGACTAGCTGCTGTGCTCCCTGCATCCTGACTGGCTTCAGTGCTCCCTGTGTGCTGACTGGCTGCTGTCCTCCTCCCTGCGTGCTGACTGGCTGCTGTGCTCCCACTGTCCGGGAAGGTAGATGACACTCTTCAGCTCAGAGAATCGCAGCTACCCTCTGCCACTCCTGGCAGCACAGAGCCATCAGTTGTAAGAAAATGCTTCCTTGGTGCCTCCAGCTTGCTGCCTGCCCGCTTCTCCCTGACCACAAACTCACGGAAGAACGCTATGAGTGACACACTCCCATCGCTGTCCTCTGGGACCTCGTCCCCAGCACACATCCTTTGATCCTATGGAGAGTGACCTGCCCGTGCCACAGTCTCCAACTTCTGGGAACTTCCACCCTGAGGATTTAGATTGGGTTAGGCAGACCAAGAAAAAAAGAGGGTTCCGTGACTAACAGGAAGTAACGCTACCTGCCTATTCCTTTCCTTGTTTTGTTTTCTGAGGCACAGTCTCCCTATGTAGTTCTGGCTGTCTTAGAACTCTCTACAGAGACCAGGCTGGCCTCGAACTCAGAGATCCACCTGCCTCTGCCTCCTGAGTGCTGGGATGAAAGCCATGTGCCACCATGTCTAGCTGCTGTACTCTCCTGACGGGACTTTCTCAGATAGGACGTCAGTCGGGACATACAGTGTGCTTGACCCTGACACTAACGACACACAGGTGCTCCTTCCCCCAGCCACCCAGTCCTCCCCTCCCTGCCTAATGAACGCCTGCTGAGTAGCAGCGATTAGCAAGTATTTTTCAACAGCACGGATTTCTCAGAACATTCTAAACAGATAAACAAAAATCACTTTCCCAGCTTCCTGCTGGACAAGGAATCCACACACACACACACCGACGTCTCTGCTGCTCACATGAAGAGATGGAAATTAAACGAAGCTATACTACTTATCAATGCAGACAGGTTGTGAATACGTTCCAACCATAACTCCTGGGAGTTAAAGGCAGGAACTAAAAGACTCAGTGACCAGGGTGTGCCCATTGGACAGAACCGCCTAAATGACCCCAACACTACCTCCGAGGCAGACAATTCCTGCAGCAGAGACCACTGGCGAGAATTTGCCATTCAACCAGATACCCACTCCTCTGCCTGCCTCCAGCCTGAGACTCAAGCGGGCCAGACCTAGAGAGGGTCAGGGCCATCTGTTGTAACCAACGTGAGGCCTTGGCATCAGAGGGCGGGGACCATCCTGCCTGGCTCTAGAATCAACTGTCTTCAAGTGGGAGCCTAGACCAGGGACTCTGCAATCTCCCTGGGGACTGAGGTGAACCCAGAGACTGGAGAAGCAGGCTCTGAGACCCCAAAGTCCCCAAGTGTCTGCTGTCATCGGCTTCTACAAGCAGAGCCCTGCAGTCGGCCACCCTGTTGTCTGGAAAACCTGGACGGCACACTCATCTCCTCCACCCTCCACCTCCATCATCCCTAGCACCACGGTCCCCATCTCCTCAAGCCTAGACCGAGAAACAGTCACGAAAGTGACTCCGCAGACGGCTTAAGAGATAGACGTCCAATCTGCAAACCGCCTGAAGATGCATCACTGTACGGTCTTCTTTTCCTTGAAGAGAGATTCTTTGCAAACGGCGGGCGCTCTGACACTCGCTGAAGCATGCTGTCATTTCTACCAACACCCATGCACACTACAAGGCCTGGCACCAGAACTAAAGCGGGCAAGGGGGAGAGAAGCGAGAGAGAACCGTAGAGCCTGGTAAATGAGGGAAGGAAGGGAAGGAGTTGGTCTCCCTCCCTGATGTCACCGCAGCTGAAGCAGCAGGAACAGCAGTCTGTGGGGTCTGAGAGAGAAGGAGGCGTCCCTGTACCCACGGGAAGCTGAGCTCGGCCTGCTTTGAGAGGAGCCCACTCCTAATGAAAGGAGCAGAGCTCAAACAGCTGGTACTTATATGTTATACGCTTGTAACCATAAACTTCTGGAAAACTCTGCTATGACTCTGGTGGAGGGAACTGGGAGTAAGAAGCTTGAGTTTCAGGAGCCCACGGGTAGCTCCACGCACGCCATGAAAGCACAAGGTGGAACCCATCTTTCCGAGGGAAACTATTCCAATATGGGCAGAAAAGGCAAGGCAGGCACGGCGCGGGGTCAGACACGCAGGGACCAGCGCCATCACCAGCAGCCGGAAAGGCTTGCAAAGCAACAGAAACATATCACTGCTCCAATATATCCTCTGCCTTGCGAATCTGCCATCTAGCCAGCATCCCAGCAGCCAACTGCCCGCCCGTGTGCCTACCTTACGCCTTGGTGCCAGCTTCCTTTGGGTTTTGCTGGCCGACCTGCAGTTCCCAGGGCGATCCACTCCACCGCTCTGCCGAATAGAAACTCCCCTCTCAATCACCCTGCAGACTGTGCAGCAACTCCTCACAGCACGGGCTGCTTGTGCACAAACCCAAGAAGCTACAGCTCCTGCGCCTGGCGTGTTATACCCAACCTCCCCGTCAGTCAGGAACTGCATTTCGGGGGAAAATCTCTTCCCAGGGCAAGAGACAGGGAAGTGGCGGCATATTCTAAACCCAGGATACTAGAAACACCCAACAGTGGCGAGCCTTCGATTTCTCTGTGCTCGGTGGAGTCTGAAATGAGATTTGGGGAACTAGAGGGTGAGGAAGAGAAAAGGTCTGCTAAGCCTTCAAGCGACGGTCATTTTGGAGGGCATGGGTGTGGCAGCCTGAATGGCCCCCATAGTCTCCAGCATTTGAGCACTCAGTCCCTAACTGGTGACAATGCACGGTGAGGCTCAGGAGGACGTACATCACTGGGACAGGCTTTAAAGGCCTCCAGACACCCCATGCTTGATCTCACTGCTTCCCGCCTGCGGCTCAAGATGTGAGCTGGCAGCTTGCTGACTCAGGCGCCATGCCCTGCCCGATGCCAGGTTTCCACTATCTCAATGGTGAGTGATGGACGCTTGTCCTTCTGGAACCATAAGACCAAGCAAACCCTTCTGTAAGCTGCCTTGACCACAGCAACAGAGAAGTAACTAATACACGAGAAAATCATAATCAGGTGTTTCCAGAGACGGTGCCTGCAGGCCTTGGAGCCCTCTTAGTGAGCCGGACTCACTGCATCTCTCTAATTACCACTTGCTATTTAGAGTTTGCTGAAACTATACAGCAATGCCACCTTTGCTCTCTTCAAACACCTGATGCTAAATAGAAAGAGAAAAGGAATCCAGCAAGGCAACTTCAAAAAGCCAGAGGGACTAGAAGAACACATACCCTGCACGTAAAAGAAAGCAAACTTCCTCAGTTTTCGTGCTAGAATGTTTTCCTTTCCCGCAAGTCAATGCAAGGCCTTGTTCACCTACATGTCTAAAGCACGCACATTCACAAATCAATGGCATACAAATGGCCCAACCATCCAATGGCTGCATTGTTATTACATATGTGAGTGGCGACAAGGCCACAACCCTTCCTGGCAGTTAGGAGAGCTGCCAGCTCCCTGAACTACAGTTTCACACAAAGCCAGTTTGCTGTTGTTCCTAAAGAGCCCGCAGCTTCTCAGAGCAAGAGAGACAAAGGGGCGGAGCTGTGGGAGCGATAAGAAAATGTCCACCCTGAGAAGGTTTGAGAGATCCCAGCGCACTGGCCGGTGATGTTTCTTTTAGTATCCTAAAGGCAAAGACGAAATTCAGAAAGGGCGACTTCCTTCTTAGGATTAGGCTTTTGGGCTGAAAACCTCAGCTTACCTGGCTAACGGCTTTCTTCTCTTTGTACATTTCCCGGCTGCCTCTTCTCTTCAGGGAACTCTGAAAAAGATCCAAGTGTCACTTTGTTACTGAGGGGGTCACACATGGCAGCTGGCACTTGTCCCGCCTTGTGGAGGGAGCTATTTGATTCTAGACAGAGAAAACAACGCCCTACTCTGTGATATTTAAATGAGTGTGTGTGTGTGTGTGTGTGTGTGTGTGTGTGTGTGTTCGGTGAGGGTATGTGTGTTTGGTTTGTGTACAGGGTGAGTGGTTGATATGCTGATTACTGCCACTGGGGAGCATTCCTCGGTCACTCTGTTTCATGCACAAAGAGGGCGGCTTATGCGAATTAACAGTAAAAAGAAGGCAGGAATACAAACATGGGAAGTTTCAGAAACAGACACAAAGTAATTCTGGAGTTGGCTTAATCCCTCATTACACTAGCTACTATCAAAATTAGTTCTTATATTCTGAATGGTCATACTAAAGGCAGCAGGCTCTTACTTATGGAGAAAATGTAACTAGGTTGCGGTATTATTGACAACCCAACACCATTAAAGCAATGTCTTAGGGATATTATAAAGCTCTTATTCTTACAAAGAGGCCTTGGCTAGATCCCACACAGCCAGCACCAGTGCTCAGTCTCTGGAAGGGATCCCTTTCTGGATCCTGCAGATACCAAAGCCCATGGATGCTCAATTACCATAACAAAATCCTGTAGTGTTTGCATGTAACCTATGGACATGCTTGCATATGCTTAGAATCATCTCTAGATTATTCATAATGGCTAATATAAACAGTACTACACTACACTGTTTAGGAAGAGATAAGAAAAACGTTCTACACACCTGCAATTTTTCCCCCAAATATTTTTCACTGTGCGGTTGCTTTATTGTGTGGCTTTGGAGCCCCAGTAAATACAACCCAGTTAGTGACATCACAAGACACCCCTCCCTGCTTGCTTTACTCAGAAAACCGCACGCATGCACGAAGCACAAACATGAATGTAACTAAGAGGACCACGGGCGCCTGGACCAGACGGACAGGGATCTGGAACTGCTCTTGCTAACACGAAGCATGAAAGCGGGCAGAGTAAGAGTGGAGGGGGGCAGCACCCCGGAGGCATGGCAAGGGACTCGGAGTCACATGGCTGAGAAGATTCCATTGGTTCTAAGAAAAGCTGGAGTGACCTATTGTGTGGGGCAGAGCCGTTAACTCTCACAAGCTGCCTCCAGGAGTGTACTTCCTCCAGCACGGCCCCGCCTCCCAAAGGTGACACTGCCTCCTCATGTGGTCAAACACATGGGGCAATGCGGGACAGTTCTCGCTCAAACCACCCTATCTATCACCTGGCCCTCTACCGGCTGCTAGGAAGACGGTAATAGGGACCCAGGAGTCACAACCCCTCTTCTGGCCTACGGAAAATGCCAGCACTGCAGCGCAGGAAAAGTCCCCTTCCTAGGTCCTGTCAAAAGGCAAGGACGATCGTGACAATCACTTAAACCGGGCACCATGCTAAGCCCTCGGCTACACATCTGTCATGCACTGGATCTCATAGACTGAAGCCCCTAAGATCCAAGGGGACTGTGTGAAGAGAGAGAAGGTCTTTGGGAGATAACTGTGTCTGGTGAAGTCCTGCGGTTGGAGCCACCGTGATGGGGCTGATGTCACCCTGAGAGAAAGAGACGCCAGCGCTTCTTCTGTGTCTTCCCCAAGGAGGCAGCCCTGCAAGCTCCCAGGGGCCTTGGGAGGAGCTCATCCGCGCTAACACTCCGACCCTGGACTCCACAGCTTCCAAAGCTGACAGACCTGTTATTCAAGCCAGGGCTTATAGAGTCTTTCTACTCCTGGCATCTTTGTGCCCAACCATCTTCCATGTGGCTTCAAGCAACAGCTACATGGAACATGACTAAAAAACATTCACTGGTAATAAACGGTAACGAGTTTATCTAAAACCAATTCTGCTGCACACAGAGCCTTTCCATCCATTAAGGACTAAGGCAAATTTGCGTACTAACGAGGTGCACGTGCTTGTTTATTTTTACATAACGAGCCACATCTTGGCTGAATATTTGGCAGCACGTGACATAAAATGTCTTCAACATTTTCCATGGTTGATCAATATTTTGATTTTTATGATTGACAATGCTGAGAACACCACTTGACATGAATGTGCAGTGGAAATAAAAAAAAAAAAGCAGAAGTATATATAAGGCTATTTCAGAAATAGTTGGAAATTCTACCCTAATCCCAAAGCAAATTCCTCAAAAAAAAAAAAAAATTAAAACTCAAGTCAGTAATGTAGACAGCAATCTCTAAAAATCAAACATTTTAACAAAATGAAACCCTAAACTATACTAACATGAATTCATATGCTGAGGAATGGTGGTGAGAAAACATAAAAATTTTGACTTCTGTAACCAAACCATTATGCTCTTAAATGAGCTGAACTTTCAGTTTAAAACAAAACCAAACACTGAAATTCACAACACAACCTGATCCACGGAGTCTGAGCCACACAGTGTCCTTTGGTGTGTGGGGGTGAATGGCACACAGTGAAAGGGTGCATGGTAGATGTCCAGCACCCAGGCAGCAAGGAAGCCCCAAGATGAACACGTGCAGGCCCTTCCAGGTGTGGGGGTATGAGCCACACTGTAAGATGCTGCAATGTAGGACACCCAGCCTGGGTAACTTACTACCAACTAAAGCTGAACAAGATGAGAGTGAACCACTTTACAAAGCCCACTGATGCTGGCATCACCTCATCCCATGCCCCTGGTCATGGTCCCCAGGCTGTTAGAGCCCCCATCCCAAGGATCACATAGTCTTCATCTCCCAGATTTTAGCTTGGTTTTTTTTCTTTCTTTTTTTCTTAATTTATTTTCTGAGCTCCTCACTGGACAAGTCATCCAACAAATTAGGTCCCATGAGATATGTGGAGACTTCTCAAAGGTAGGGGAAGTGTTCTGTTGTTGTCCTTACAGGAAACCAGAGAACACCTATCTTCAAACAGCCAAGAGACAATGAACATGTAGGTACCTACAGAAGAGAAGGCAGCTCTCCAGAAAGAATCCCTTAAGAGAGGAATCTGATTTATGGTAAACATATTTAAGTCTAGTAAACTGTTTCTATACTGAAATCTATTTCTCTTTACTATCTAGTATTCCTGTAGTCCCCATTCATGTAAACCAATGCTGGCTTCGGAGTTGGATTTGGCTTTCCTTCTCTAAATTCAAGCATGTTGTTAAGATTAAATTCACAGTTTCTGCCTTATATCAAGAAGACAATTGGTGTGAGGCAGAAGAAAACAAACTCTAGGGACTCATTTGCTTATACGCAATTTTCTCTCTGAAATCCTAATTTTCTCATATACATTTTAATGCTTATTGTTGCCTTTCCCTAATGCATACTGTAAAACTTGAAAATTTTACTTTGATATTGATATTTAAGTTTTCCACAAGGAATAATAACAGTTCCTAACAGCAATCTTTGAACACTCTGGAAAGAAGATGGGGCCCCAACTGGACATTTCCACTTGACTCAACCTGATGCATCTGGACTACAAACTTCACCCAAAAACCGGTTTGAGACTGCTTTGCTCGAGACAACTCATGACTAGCTAGCTGTAATGGTGCACCATCTTATTACACCCTGGCCAGAGTTTCAAATAGAATGCCAGTCAAGCGTTTTCTGCCACACAATGACTACCTACATATGTCACATGTCATATGTTGAGAAATTTGGTTGCTTAAAATTTTCTTCCAACAGGATCCCATGGAGGAATCATCGTCCCATTTCAGCAGGAAGTATCTTAAAATAACGATGCCCCCTTTCCCCACTCTTGGACTTTAGGGATAATATTCATCTTCATAGGGTTGGTTTTAGTTACTTGGGGTTGGGCATGGAAGGTGATACTTAGACTTGGTTATCTCTTTTAGACAGGAATAGGGTATGGTTGGGAAAGGTATATTTCAGAATGGATATAGGTAGATTAGCCTATTTTCTTGTGAATTATTTAGTAAGAGTGAGATATTAGTATTACAGCTTACATTGTTATATATTCTTATCTGTGGTAACCTATGTAAAATTAAGTTTATTCCCTTCCTGGAAGAATTGTATATTATATTTTGTCATATTGTGTGAAATCTTTCCATTTATGATGTTTTATGCACATTATTCTTGCCATATCCTATGTATGTATACTTTTGCTTATGTTCAAGACATTTTGTATATTGATACAATTTGGGATATTTATCTTGATGCCCTTTAGTGTTCTACCTCTTGTCTAGACATTTCTACTCTACCGGTACTTTAGGAATTTACATATATATGTATGTATGTATGTATGTATGTATGTATGTATGTATGTATGTATGTACATAGTTATATTGTTTAGGTATTGCTTTACTCAAGGAAGTTTTAATCAGTTTTGTTTTTTAACCAAGTTCCTGAGTATTACAGATTATCCTCACCCATGTTTCCTTTACCTATGAGATTAGTCAGACATAGATGCTTAACCTTCAATCACTTCATAGACCTGCAGAACACAGCATTTAAATGTTTTAATATTAGTACTCCGTTGACATGAGACACTGTTGCTCCTGACAGCACCGTGCACTTTCCTGAAAGTATGTTGGACATTGTTGTTGCTCCTTCTGGAGTTCACCCTCGCTTCGGCCATGGCCTCTTGGGCAAGGAACTGCCCCCACCTTGACCACTGATTTGGACATGTGGTCCTATGTGCTTGCAGGAGACAAACATAGAAGACTGCTGAACCTTGCCAAGTCAGGGTAAGACAGCCTTTCTACCTCCCTGCTTTTGTTGTGATCTGTCAAATACTCCTGGCCTTAGCCAAAACTGGCTGTATCAACGTTGCTGTGAGACCTTGGGTGACTGTCCAGGTAGCTTGCTGTTTGTGTCCTCGCTGCACCTTTTGGAAGTTGCCCATCCGCACTTCCTGTCTACCCTAGTATCGCTATTTTCCTTCTCAGGTCTTGATGAGGTTGAAAATTAAACTATCACAACTATTATTCTCTCTTCTTAGTTAGATATATTAGGTACTAGACTTAAGCTTTCCAGCTTAGGACAACTCTATTGTAAACTCCCTTGTGCCTTCACCCTAGGACTAGATATGTAGGTCGTTTTGTTCTCGATTTTCCTTTTCTTAGAGCACACTTGTTATTCACTGTTTTGTATATAGTTTTTGTATCTAGCCCAAATCTTTTCTTTAGACTAAAAGGGAAATTGTAGTGAGATATTCACCTTGTCCACACCTGTGGCCTAGACCACGCTAATTGGGGGTAGAGACAGGGCCGGACATGACCTGGGGGGAAAGGCTGAGGAGGGGTCTGAGACTCTCTTGCTGGCGGTATACGGAGAGGAGAGGATCCTGTGCAACCTGCTGGTGTTCATCTGCCTATGCTGTGAGTTATTTCTCCCTGAATAAACATCTTTTTGGCCTATATGTTTATCCTGATCCTTATTAAACCACAATACGCCATGACTAGAAAAAGTATTAGTTATTTTCACTTAATTTTCAAAAACAAATGTACACGGGGTTGTAAGCTATGTTTGGTAGTATTTTATAGTTATCTTGACTTAGGGTATCATTTTAATTAGTGTCTTGCTGCTGTGATTTAAAAAAAAAATATCCTTTGCAAGAGCAATTTAAAGATGGGTGGGTTTATTTTGGCTCCATCATGGTACGGACGTCATGGACAACAGTGGCTGATGGTGACTGTGGCTACGCTGTATGCTCAGGACAGAGAGGAGAGAAAGGCTTTGCTCTGCAATCTAGGACCACGCCAGCCGGAAGGAGTGATACCACCGTCCTCTGGGGCAGGTCTTTCTGCTTAGCCTAATCAAGAGAAGCCGTCCCAGGCAGAGGCGAAAGTAACGTGAGTAACCCCTCTCGATGAGTCCCGAGGGCTTGCCCCATAGGTGACTCTATACTCTGAGGCCCTGACAGTCAATATTAGCCATCCAAGGTACCACCCCAGACAATCCCATGAGACCGCCATGAGACTCACAGCTTTCACACTTGTCAGAACTCAGTGAGTAAAAAAATCCAAGACCTGTGCATTTCAGTAGAGGAAAACATCCCGAATTAACGATGTGCATTGGGGAAGTCATAATTTATTTTCAAATGCACCAAAAGTAAATGAATAAATAAGTCATAAGGGCAAATGAGCAGGTGAGATGAACTAAGTGTGCAAAACATTAGTGCATGCTGTGAGGGGAATAAAGATGTCCACTGTCAAGTTTATCAAATGTTTGAAAATGTTCGTGGTGAAATGGGACATCAATGTCACTGAGAACAGTGAAACTGCACAGCCATTAAAATGGTCATTAAAAATTTTTAAAGACAAAAAAAAAAATATCTAAAGACATAGGAATTTTTTTATAAGATCTTGCTCTTTTCAATGTGAAATAAAAACCACATATAACCTTAACATGATTACATATTTTTATCTTGACAACGTTTGGATGTTAATACACTTTTAATGCCCACAAAGGGGGTATGAACAGTACTCCAGCCGTTAAAACCACTTGTTGCTTCTCCAGAGGACCTGGGTTCAGTTCCCAGCGCCCACGTGACGTCACAGCCATCAGAGACTCGCTCCAGTCCCAGAATATCTGACGTCTTCTCCTGACCTTTGTGGTACCAGGCACACACGTGGTGCACAGACGCACACACAGGCTAAACACTCATGGACATAAAATAATAAAACAGATCTTTGTTTAAAATTAAAATGCTAGAAGCTATTTGTCAATGACTAGTAGAATTATGAGTGACTACAGATTTTTACAAATTCCACTAAAAAGTCAAAATTAATAGATGTTCTTTAAGGCACAATGGGATTATATTCTGATAAACTCATAGCAAATAGAAAATATTCTACTTCTAAGAAATACTTTATTTTCTCTACCAAAGGCAGTATTTCTCTACCAAAGGCAGTGTGGCACGTGGAGGGTGCCGGTGGCTTCCACTCATGTCCACAGCTGTCTGGGAGCCGCTGTCCAGCACAGTACGAGAGGGAACTTCCTGCATCAAAACCCTGAATTCTGAGGACAGCTCCACGATGTGTTTGCAACACTGCCAAGCTGATAACTCCCAAGTCAAGGATGATCTATATTACTCTTTCGAATCAGGAGTTTTGTTTTAAGGACAGTGGAATCAAACATTCAATATACTAATTAATAACCCTTTGTCCTCTCACCGTACCGGTGATGGGCGAGAGGCCTGAGCCTCACCCCACACAGAAATCTACAGGAAACTAAACAGGATTAACCCCCAGACAAGATTAGCTAGTTCTGCGTGGCTGGGGCCCCTCATGTACATCTTTGCAGAGGGCAACACAGGGTCTAACGGACACTGGGGCTAGCAAGCAGAAGTCCCAACCTCTAATGGCCTTCCAGGGCTCAGGGCTTCCGATCTGGAGAGGTTCTCCTACTACTAGGCAAACGTCCATCTGACTTACTGACCCGAATCTGCCTGGATCCCTGTTATCTAGAGTCACAGCGTGGTTCCATTAATCATCCACCACACTGCTCGCACACCAGCCTGGCTGGCACCGAACAGAGAAGCCATTCCAGTTAGTTCTAAGGGCAGATCTCCAGTAATTCCTGTCTGCAGGCAGTGGCTACACCTAGATCTTTTCTTCCGAGCATTTACAAGGGCACGCCCCAATGATGTGTGGGAGGTGTGGGTGGGGAGAACATGCCCCGAGGTTTTACGATTCTTATGGACCAGAAGCTTTCTTTGTTCTCCATTTGCCTCCGTGAGTCTGAGAATTACAAGTGATTTAATTACGTAAAGGCAGTAACTGGACCGTGGGGGAGGGGCAAGATGTGTGAGAAGCCCCTAGAGGCCACCAAGCAGCTCTGATGCTGCGGAAGGGTTGGCCAGCCCTGGGAAGAGTTAGGAACAAAACTGTGCCCTTGGGGCTAAGGATGGGCAGAGGGCCGGACGACAGTGGGCTGCATCGGCTGGCACGGCCGGCCCTCAGCTGTCTAGAGCACATCTTGATGAGGAAGGTGTCTAGGAGAGGATTGTGCTGGGGACACACAAACGACCGAAGATTTAGGTGGTGAAAATCAAAGAAAGCAGTCTCAGTATCTCTAGGCTGAGTCTCTCTTTGAGAAAATGCTCTGGGCGGGTGGCTTGATGCTCCAAACCACCAGCATGTCTGCCACCGTATATTTATATTTATGTATTATATTCATGAGACAGAATATCTCACAACTTGAGAGCATGGCCATTCGCCAGACCAAATGTTTCCAATGCAGCTCCTCAATAGCTTATCTGGAGAGGCACGATTTGAGCCACTGTTATCTGCTAGACCCCCAAGTGGGGACCCAAGGCTCCAATCCCTGATGCTGTGACAACTCTAACAGCCTGGAAAAAGTCCTCTAGCAGCCGGCCGACTGAGCAAGTTCCAACAGCTGGTACCTTGCTGAGGCACCACACCAGGACAGGAGTGGCCCCTCACTGGGCACAATTCTGTGTACGCCTCCGCTGAAATGTGGGGGCTACTGTGCTTCCGAGCTGTGCCTCTGTGTGCGCGTCCGTGGGGGTGGGGGACAGATGTGTCTGTTCCTTGCGGAGCCTTATTTGGGAAGTTCTAAAGGACATCAGATCTATAAGCAGTTGCTTCACTGTGGTGGTGATGAGTTCACGGCTGCGGGGGCTTCGAGCCCTTCATCACCCTGGCAGGAAAGACGGTAAGGGAGCAGGCAGGCAGGCATGGCGCTGGCGCAGCAGCCGAGAGCTCACGTCTTGAAACAACAACCACAAGTCAGAGGGAATCACCTGGGAAACAGCTTGGGCTTTCAAACCTCAGAACCTACCTCCTTCCACAAAGGCCACGCCTCCTAATCCTTCCCAAACAGCTCCACGGGGGGGGGGGGGCGACCAAGGATTCAAATGCATGAGGCTACGGGAGCCAGCGCCATCAAACCCTACACAGGGACACAGGGACGTCCTTATTAACACTTGGGAGTAACAGTAACGACTGGCCCGGCCCTGAGTGTGGTGGCGATTATCCCGGCATACTGAAGGTGGAGGCGGGGTTATCTCTGTGAGTTCGTGGCTAACCTAGGCTACACAGGGAGTTCCAGGACAGCCAGGGATAGCGAGATTCTGTCTCAAATAAATAAATAACAGCAATAATCGCCTTAGAGGAAGGGTTCCTGTAGGAGTGAAGTACAGTAATGTGCTTAGTAAGTGACAAGCACAATAAGCAAAACTTAGAGCAAGGGTGATATGTCTTCGCCTGGTTAAAATTTTAAGTGCTAATCAAAAAAACAAAATTAAGCATAAAAACGGAGGAACGCCACTATGAATCACTCAGGCTTCCTCCTCTCTAGAAGAAACCCAATGTTCAGGGGAAATGCTTTCCATTCTGCCCAGGAATGGCTACCGGGGGGGGGGGGGCAAACTTGAACTCGGGGTTCCTGGATGTTCTTTCTGGACGACTCAGAGCAGCACCTCACCGTTCGCACAATGTCTTGCCGGGAGCATGCCTGCCTATTACCGCCTGCTCATATGCACAGCAGAGATGTGAACAGTAGAACTCTGCCACAATAAGAAGGTGTTGCTCCCATCACCACGGGAGCTAAGTAGGTCAATCTTTACATGATGTTGCTAAGTACAGGCAGAGCCAATGGGAGCGATGATTTCCCACATGATTTATGGGAGATGTCAAACCACTAAGATACAAGTTACAACAACATTCTCTCCCCACTTTCCGACCCTAAGTACTGAAGGGGAAAGACTGGGCTTTTCTTCAGCATGTTAATTAAAATGTGAGCAGGGAGGCTGACAGCGTCCAAGTTAATCAGCTCTGGAGATTCAGGTCTGCGTGGCCCCGTGGGACAGCCCCCACGGCTTGCTTTGCATCTACCCACAAGACACCCTCCCAGGGCCCTGACTCTCTCTCGGGCATTTTTACCAACTCCTTTCTTTCCAATCCCCTGATCATTTCCGAGTTTCCACCTTTTCTTCCCCATAACTGAAAACCGGACTTGAGGAGCTGAGCGTCCGCCACAAGGCTGTCCCTTCACTCGGGAGGGACTTCCATCTCCTGTTTGTTCTAGTAAGAGAATGGAAATAAACGGAGCTGTGGGCTGGCACTGGGGGGGCGGATCTGTGTGTAGCTGACAAGTCTCTTCCGGGTCCAGAACAAACAGACTTTCTAGGTACCTCCGAAACTATTAAGAGTGAAGCGGAGGAGGAGGAGAAGGAACAGAACCCAAGACACAAGCAGAAGGCTGGGGGCTGCTTTCCTGTCTCCGTAGGTCCCAGATGCTGTGCTTTCTGTCACCTGTGGGCGATGCTTCTTTCCACCGTCATTACTGCTGATCTCAGTCACTTTCGGGGCCCCTGGAGGCCTACTCTCCAACCTCAAGGACATCTGTCTTCTGTCGTCTCTGACTCTCTGCTCGGCTCACTCCACGGGCGTACCTCCCTCCCAGCACACGCCCCCTTCCCTGCCTCCTCTCCCACAGCCCAAGGAGGACTTCAGCGCCTGCTCTGTCTCTAGAAGGCTCCGCACTACGGGACTCGCTTCCCCGTGTGGCTCTCCAGTAACATGGGGACCCACAGTGCAGCCCTACTTTACATCAATGCAGCCGGAGGGCCACAGGTTCACCTGGGTGGGTCTCACTACAGGGAAGGGGCGTCAGTGCCCTCATGCCTGTGCAGAGGACAGGAGGAGCATGTCAAGGTGTCCTGTCTTTCACGCCCCACCTTATTCCCTCAAGACTGGAGTTTGGCTGGCAGCCAGCAAGGCCCAGTAGGCCTCCTTGTCTCTGCCTCCTACAGTACTGGGGCTGCAGGCCCACATGGGCACGCCCTTTTACATGGGTGCCAGGGATTTGAACTCGGGTCCTTGTGATTATTCTACAGGTACCCTTACGCACTGAACCGCCTCCCCTGCTCCCTCCCACCCACTTTACTTTTATTAGCAATTCCGTCTGCTCACTGATAATCTCACATACGTGTGTTATGTATTTCCCCTTTCTCCCCTCTCACCCCCCAAACCCTGCTCTGCTCCTGACAGATCTCTTCCTGTCTTGTTGTTTTAAATAGGGCTGCCTATCTGACCATGGCTTTAGAATTATCCACTGGAGCCTCGTGGGCTCACTAGTGGCTTTGCAAATGAATACAGAACTTTCTTCTCCCCAAGAATCTACCTACTTCAGCGGGGGAGGGTATAGCCCCATAAGCAATGCCCCCATCCATGACTGACTGCTGACGGGGTAGTTGCGTCTGTCTACAATGGTTGTGTCATCCCCAGAAGATGGCATGGGGTAGCCTTCCTCCTCCCTCTCCTCTGAGCCTTTGCATTCTTCCTGATCCTTCTCCACACTGCTTCCGAAGACTTCGTCTCAGGACCTGAAGCAGCCACGAGTCTTCTGTATTGACTGCCACTCACTGTTTTCCATCTACTGTTAATGTCACCCATGCCCCTGCAATGTGGCTACCTCTGTGGCTGAGTGAGGTGCACATTCCGTGCTGTGCAGCCCCTGAAGGTACGCGGTCATTGTCACCTATGGGGAAAGTGCAACCCAATACCATGCGCTCATTCTGCCGGTTGCCAATGTGTCCTAACACGTCCTCCTTAAAATATCTCAACCCATAGAAACGTTTTAAGACGCTGATTATCGGGAACTCGGACACGCGGGAATACCACCAACGTTCCAATGACACTGTGGCAGCAGATGGTGAACGTACGCAAGTGTCTGTCAAAAGACAGGAGGGCAAGCACGGCGTGGCTCAGACCCCATCGGACAGAAAGAAGAAAACAATCTGGCGAGAGGCAGAAACATAGCCGATACTAAGTTTCCACTAGTACACTACACCTAGAGTGCGCAAATTCAGAAACAGGGAAGAGGGCAGGGTTACCACTGGCGGGTGGTGCACCAGAGGGGTAAACTAACTATTGCTGAAGAGGTGCAGAACCCCTCTCTGGGATTACGAAAATGTTCAGGAGACTGTAGTGATGGCTGCCTGCCACTGAGAGCAAAGGCACTGAATTAGAGGCTTAGTGAGAGTTAAAACGGCAACTTGTGTGTTGTGTATATTTACTCTAACAAAAGATATAACGAGACCCAGATTAGCGTACTTTAAGAGTTTGAAAGGCGCACCCACAGCTCTCCCGTGGGTGCCGTGACTAGCTTTGGGGGTCATAGGTCTGGGGTCACGATGCACCCTCATGATTTACTGCACTCGTGCCCCGTGCAAAGCTATACATTCCCTTTTCTCTCCTTTTATGGCCTCACAGCTAAGATTAGCCAGCTCTGTTTTCAATCTGTAAAATACACCCTGGAGCGGACTCTAACTGTTTATAAACTCTGTGAAGGCAGCTTTTAAACATGCTAAAGTGTTAGCAAGGGTTTTCTCCAATGACTTTTTTTTCCCCCTTTAGTAATACGCTTTTTGTAATTTGTATTTTCTTACACCTCCTCTACAGATACTTCAGATCTGTCTATTCTGATAAACTACCACACAGCAGGATGCTTCCTTTCTAAGTTAGTAAGTTCTCCCTCACTCACGAAAAGGTATTTCTAAAATCTGCCAGAAAAAAAATACCAGTGGCAGAAATTTTGATCCTTCACGATTATTAAACCTTAAGATTTGTTGAAGGCACAAGTTCTACATTCAAGGAAATACCTTCTGCAGTGTCTTATACAGTTGTTTTACGTGCACACACACACATGCAGACACTCACACATGCACACACTCACACATGCATGCATACACACATGCACACACATTTGCACACACTCACACTTGCACACACTCACACTTGCACACACTCACACCTCCACACACACATGCACGCACTCATACCTGCATGCACACACACCTGCACACACTCACGCTGTCTTCTGGAAATATGGGAAAGAAAACATTGCAGTCACGGAAGGAGTTGGAAAGAACGGGGTAAGAAAACAGGGACCTGAATCAGGAAAAAGTCTGAGTCTCATCTTCTCCTGTTAGCACAGTTTTCCAACATGGGCTCCTCTTGACCCCTGAATTAACTGAGGACGTTCTATTTTAAATGGGCTAGCAGGAAAAGGAGAACAGATGACTGTGTACACACAAAGGGCTGTCATGGGGAGTGGCAGGGGAGTTGGTGAACACATGGCTTCTGTTTTGTGCCTAAGTCACCCACCCCTTTCAGCGTGTAGACATCTGACACAGGAGGTACATATCACTCCTATGTCATCTATCAATGTACAGAAAGTAGCTTGCGGCCCCACAGCCAGATTTTGACCTGGCCCTTGGAAGCCCACGTCTCCCACATCCCCACGCAGCCTCTCATAGGTAGGAATCCAGGGGAGCGCCAGCCCAGGGCCCTGAGGATGGAGGCTATTCTGTGTTCCAACTTCTTCCAGGTCTAGCAGCCACAGGCCAAGGTCTACCATTTTCTGAGATACCAGTAGAGCAGAAGGCCTGTTTTCATAACAATCAGCCATTCATGACCATTGCACGTTCTCTAGAAACGTGTGCCAATTACATGCCTCCCCAAAGGTCCCCCTGCTCGGGCAGGCAGCTTGAGCTGGAATGAGGGCCTCATTATCGCACTCTGTCCTTTGAAGCGCGTTCTTCTCCTGAGACTGTTCCCCTGCTACTGATAACGAATGAGAGCCTCTTCACCTGTCCTGCAGGCAGGGTTTCAGAGTGCCCTTTGGGGAAATGCTCTCACTCCGAATTAACGATGGAGAGAAAGGCTGAAGGGTGTGTGGTCCCTGCCACAGGCAGTTGATAAAAGCAACTCCTCAACTGCAAAGAGGCCATGCTCTGGCCCAGTCTGCCATCAGCGGGGTTCTTCAGGACCGCCTCCTTAAGCTGGCTCTGCCATATGGCTTAAAACCTGCTATGGGCTTAAAACAGAATGGACTGAGCCTCAGCAAAGATGTTTGACAGCGCTGCATAATTTTCTTCTGCCTTGCGGAGAGCAGGCATTAACTTGTGGACACCAAGCCCCAGAAGCTAATCGACTACAAACGGTTTCGATTCACAACCTAAAAACTGGTAACAGTCGTTTACTTTTCCCCTGCAACCCAACCCCCACCCTTCCTTTTGCCTTTTCTCTTTCTATTCCTTAGCACTAAATGACTGTCCCAGACCATAACTGGAAGGAGAAAGGGAGATTTTACAAGGTTGGTATATTCTAGTCTCCTCCACTCTATTTTGAACACCTGTTGTCTGGCTCCCTGGGTATCAGCAAAACGTACAGACCCTATGCTCCCAAGACTATTACTGTCTGAGCCCAAACACCAAACAACCTAACTAACGCCTAAGCATAGACAAAGTTCAGGAAGCCTCAACAGCACCGAAGGCCATAGCTCTGCGTTCAACCACACCTTTACAAATTTACCAAGTTGTATGACTTAAAACGTCAAGGCAGAACAGTCAGAAAGATCTATCCATTGCCTTCAATCCCCCCCAAGTTCTGTGCTCAAAGGCACAGCCTATAAATTATCTACAGAGCCAGAAAACTTGAGATTACTTTCCCCAGGGAAACTAAGGTGAACCATGCCAGAGGGGTAAGTGGGGAAAAACTGACAGTGGTGAGGGGAAGCCGGTGACAAGCTTTGTCCACGCTGGCACAAACCCTCCCCAAAGGGCAGCTTGACAGTTTTTATCTTCTGCAAATAAAAGGCGAACAAGCCGGGTTTTATACTCTTTATCCTCGACCGTGGTTTGGAAGTCAGTTACAGGAAGATTCATGTTCTTCAACACAATGAACGTATTTTATTACCACCGCAAAATGCTACTGCGTGTCCAGATCCACAGCCTTTATCGGACCATCCCATCAGAAGAGGTTCTTCCTAACCAAACAAGACCCCTCAGAGATGGGAATGGCCTCTTCAGGGTTTGTGCAGCTGGAAACACGCCTGTGTGTTTGTGGCAGATATGTTTCTGCAAAAGGACTCAGGTCAGGCAAAGACACAACACCTCCTTCCTGTCCCATGTCCTCTCCGCAGTGGCCAGACTTCCTCAAGGCTTCTGACCCAGGGCCAATGAGCAGAAAATAGTCTCTCTCTGGCCCTCCACAGCACGCCTGCCTCCGGCCACCTCTACTTTCGTTTCTATCCATGTATTATGGGACTTTTCTTACGGGGTAGTTCAGGGCCCAGCACCTTCAGGAGTGAGGGATTAAACTTGGAAGGGTAGGGCATTCTAGACCCCTGGAAGTTTGGAGACAAGGACAGGAAGTTTGCTGAGGTGGCCCATGGTACCCCATGGCAGGAACAAGGTGGTTAGAGTACTTTTTCCAAAATGCTTGGGATCAGAAATATTCAGACTTCAGGGTTCCCCCTCCCAGACATCCGAACACTGGCACATATAAAATGAAATAACTTGAAGGACCAAAATCTAAACACAAAATTCATGTATATGTTACATGAATTTATGGTATTTTAAAATAATTTTTAACCCAAAATAGTTTTGGGTATGGGATTTTCCATTTGTGATGCTCAAAAAGTTTTGAATTATGGAGGGCTGCTGGCGTTTGGATCGTGGGCGCTCGGTCTGTATTTCTAACTCCCACCCACTCTGTCAGGAAAGCAGCTGGACTTGTTTCTTTTTCCATGTTTTCAGTGGAATTTATAGACTTTTATAGGTCAACTTTTTCTTGTGTCTGAGGCTCCCAACAGCAGTCCCTGGGGACTCTGCTAAGGGCCCGGTGGCTGGCAATTCCATGGTGCTAACTCTGCCCCCCTCACTAATTAAAAGCGAATCGGCGGTGCCCCCCTTGTGTCCCGTTAATGTCAAATCATTAGAGGACAGGACAATGTCCACCACGGCCACGAGACATGGGTGAAAACCACCTTCATGTAGAAGGGATCTCTGAGGTATGAATTCATCTCACTGAATAGACGTCTCAGGATTTACTACACACGGTTCTTCAGAATTAAGAGATTTAAAAAAAGAAAAATATGATTTCTGAGCACATCACAGATGCTAAAAGCCGACAGCACCTGGGTGCTGGTCAAGCAGAATGTCACCATTTAACTTGACAAAGACACACTCAGTTTTTGCTTCTCTTCCTCCCTTGCAAAGGCTCTAAATGTTTCCTTTCTCCCCCAGAAAAGAGTTTGCTGCTATATTTCAATGTTGCTGAAAATGCACCTGTATACGAATTTTAAGCCCTTGTCTTTGATAAATAACACTCTTTGTTCATGCCTAGCTAAGATTAAGTTCTCGGCCTGTTCTACAGAAGAAACACAGGGAAGGCTATCCAGCGCTACAACCTCCATGAATGCCAAAAATCCCCACAAGGGACCCTGGAATTCTGTGCCAAAACACAGGCACGTGCCGTGCAGGACTAAGCTGCTGTCCCACGGTGTGTGTGGCAATTCTCAGTCTGCACGCTGAGGTAGTAAGTGCATGAAGAGACTCACGTGAGAGTGTGTTACAGCCTGCCATACAGCATCTAGAAGCACTTCTGTTCTGTGCGGGCCTTTGTGCTCTCAAGGAGGATGAGGGCTTGTCTTTAAAGGGTGCCTTAGACATCCTTAAAAATAGTTGCAAGCTGTCACAAAATGGGTCAGGTTAACCTCGGGCCCTTGAGAGATGACCTGGAGGATCAGAGCCACAGAGGCTCAGGATGGTTTTCTGGGACAAGGTCAGTTCCACGGAAGGTGAGCAGAAGGAAGTGACGTTCGGTCCCGGGAGTGTTCTCGGCAGAAGGGACAGCTGCCCATACCCTGCGTCTTTCATGGAGTAGCAAACATAAAGAGGCCTCGGGGTCCGTCCTCACTTACAGAGGAGGGGGGCTCAAAGGTGAACACTGGTTCTGTACTCGTGTGACGATTTTATCTCAAATGTATGAGCAGCAAGTGAGTCCGAAAGAGCAACTGCGAGCTTGGGCTCGGAAACCCTGGGTTCTGGAACCTCCCGGCCTGTTACCTGTGTGCCTTCGAACAAGTCCTTTGGGGAAACCAGAGGGGTTACAGAGGAGGAGTCACCTAGCTCCAGAGGAGGGTTGAGAAGCAGCCATGGCCCGGTAGCATCGCTATAAAATGAACGTGGCCATCTTCACGGGCAGATTTCCCAGGGACTCCAAAGCTGTGTGTGAGGGTGGTGACTGGGTACCCCACCCCAGCCGCTAGTGGAGGCCAGGCTGCTCACACCGGGGGCCGCTTTGATGATGCCCTGCAGACTGCATCAAAGAGTAAGGGCGGTCAGGGAGACTCTCAGATGTTTCCCACCAAGCCTGCGCAGCCCTCTTCCCCGTGCTTCACGGAGACAGCTGACGAGGAAACAGACAGGAGAGGACACAAGAGGGCAAGGAAGCGGGAGAGCCTGCCCCGACGTCTACGGGGAAATTAACACACTTAAAAACCATAACCAGACGCGCTAGCACACACTGCACGTGTGCCATGAACCCAAGGCCAGGACCAGGCTTCACCTGGACCAGTTCTCAGGAGTGTCTGCCTGCGTGAGCTCCTGAGGGACGAGGCAGCATCCGGTGGCAGCGGAGAACAGCCCTTCTCCGCTGAGTCACCAGCCCACCCCCAACAGCGTGCGCACCAGGCCAGGCTTCCTGACCGTGGTTGGGGGAGCTGCCTGGTACGTCCTGAGGGACGGAATCCTCTGCCTTCAACCCAGAGGTCTCATGACTTCTTCTGCATCCAGAGGGAAGCAGCAAGCCCACGCTTCAGGCTGCGAGTAAGCAAAGCTGTAATTCCAAATGCCAATAACTTTAAGTAATGATTTACTCCGATTTTAAAAATGGCTATGGGGGTTGAAAAGATGGCTCAGCAGTGAAGCGTGCACACACTTCCAGAGGACGGGGTTTGGTCCAGGTCCCAGAATGTAACAAGTGCTTGCAACTACAGCTGCAGGGGATCTGACAGCATTCTGGCCCCCACAGGCATGCTCACATACGCCATATACTCACACACGCATGCATACATACAAATAAACATACATCCTATGTAAAAAAATAATGAAAATAAATCTTTGAAAAAATTTAGTCTTTACGACTGAATCCGAGAAAAACAAAACGAAGCAAAAATCACACGCATTTAAATGGTATCGACCCGGCACCGCACATTTTAAAAAACACTGTCATTTTATGAAACCCGCCTTTCCCATGTGGTGCCCTGGATACCTGGCTTGCAGGCGTGCACGATGACGTCGGTCCAAAACATGCACAGCTTCAGCCAGGCAACTCCACTGCCTGGACTCTGCCTTATTCATCCCTCTCCCATCTCTCCTAAGTGTTCCTGGGCTTCTGTTGAAGTCAGCAGGAAACGTTGGGACTGGCAAGAAAAATCAGCCGTTGATTTTAGTCCCACTGCCTCTCCAGAAGCTCAAAGGAGCCACGGTAGGAAACGCTGACGTGAGTGACCGATCACCCGCCTCCCCGGCTGACTTCTCAGGCATGTTCTCAGAGCAGGCTATGCACCCAGTGGAGGGTGCCAGTATCTGTCTCAGTAGTAGACCTCTGTGACCGCTGGATTTTCAGTCTTTCTAATCCGATTGGCGGTTGAGGTGGCAGCAAGGAGATTTTGTTAAATGGCTACCCCAAGAACCCGTGTGCCTGCAAAATAAAAAGCTGCTACATTTTTAAAGTGTGCAATAGCATTTTCCCTGAGTGCATAGACCTGCAGCGTTTGCACGTGACACGAGTCCCCGCGGAGGCCAGAAGAGGGCCTTGGAGCCCTTGCAGCTAGAGTTACGGGGAGTTGCAAGGCTCCGTGCGGGCGCTGGAAACCTGGGTCCTCCTAACCACGAGACACCTTCACATCTCCCAAGTCTCTACATCTTAAGGCTGGACACATTTTTCACTGTTCGTAAGCTCTCTGTTTCAGGTGCTTTCCTCTGAGGCCAAGAGCTATGCCCGTCCTTTCTTCAGTAAGCTTTCCCTCCAAACCAAACGTGAAAACAACTCACAGCTGCTAAAGGAAACCATAAAACTTTTAAAAAGTTCTTTTTGGCCATTGCTCTGAAAACTATCCTTAGTCCACGTGCAGACAGTATGCGGTAACTAAAATGTTAAATATACAAGACTTTAACAAGCTTTTCAAAATCACTACTCCAACCTACAGGTGGTATTTATAAAGGACATTTACACATCTTAGTCAAATCAGCTGTCTGATGCTCTCACTTCAGCACCCGTCAATGCTTAATCCCACCTCGTGCTCAGCATGGGGCCCCACGGGCCCTGTTCTCCCCATGGACGCCCTCCACCTGTGTCCAGGATGCCCCAGAGCAGGGTCTGCTCCACTACCTCACCCCACCTTCAGCTCACCACGCTGGCTTCTGCTCCAGTTTCTAGTCTACATGGTTCTTACACACTACGCCCGGGTTAGTGAGGTACATTGAAAAGGGGGCCACACGGGCTCTGTCACCCAACTCTGGGTATCTGTGCTTCTATTTTCCCTCAGTTGTTCGGGATGAATGGCGAGAGACGACTTCCTTATGATGCACACCTGAGCCCTCAGCCCTGCGTGCTGTGCCTGTCTAGCCTGAACCGCAATGCAATTTGCCCGTAAGCCTGGTTCCGTGTTGGGCCACTGAGGCTCTGTAGTGTTGCCAGAGGGCACTTGAGGCTTCCTCCGTGGTAGAAAGGCATAAAAGCAAGAGGCCCCAAGAATGCAGCCATTATTTTCAGGTTACAGGGATATGGGAGATGGGTGCCAAACACAGCCTCCCAATCAAAGATCACAGCAGAGAATTCAGGTTTCCGTTTGGGAAAATTTTACGTTTGGGAAAATCTCACACTGCACAGGACAGTAGTAGCAGCGTTGGTTACGCTCCCCAGAAGCATGTATAAAATATCATGTTAGGCTCCTGGGTGGTCACTGGAAGAGGCATGTTTAACATCCACGCCTATGAAATTTAAAACATAGAACCCACAACTTGGCAAGATTCCCATCTGGGGCCTTTTACAATGGGACCCACACGAGCTATGTCCAAACATGTCAAAAGCCTGTTTAAATATTTAAGCAAAAAAAAAAAAAGTGCAGAGTCAGCGACAGCCCCAACCTTATTTTTCTGCGTAAACTTTCTTTTCCCTAAAATCCAGACAGGCACGGATCCAGTACTGGTGGCGACAGTCACAGGATGGGGACAGGTGTGGTCACACGCCTGTGCCCACTGCATCTCCGGAGCACTCGAGGGCAGCGATAGCCCGGGCCTGGCTACAGGCACCCTGCAGCTGCAACAGCGTCTGCCCCACCCCAGTGCCCCACCCCTCACTAGCGGCTTCATAAACACAGACACAGAGAAGAGCTCTGCAGGCCTTGTCCCAGCCACACCGGCCGACGGGCCCTTGCTTTATTTATCTGCAGACCGCTCCACCGTCACTGAGGGCTCTCCTAAGACAAGTCCCCTGAAGTCAGGTGTGACTCTGCAGTGCAATAAAACGTTAAAATTCTTGTGGGACGAGAAAAACATCTTCCAGTCCCCTTTCCTCTGGAGGCAGGCACCACTTCCTCCCGCCTGATGGAAAGGTGGGCACGTCTTGTTTTTGCACATTCAGCCAGCCAGCTGACAAACAGCCACTGCCTTGGCGCTAGATACACAGCTCTCTTTGAGAAGCTAGGGACACAGAGAAAGTAGTGGATGCACCCTTATAAGGTAGGCTTGGGTCTCGGCTCCTTCCAGGACCCTTGTTCTGGCAGCCAATAAATGTCTGTCATAAAATGCCATTGCCACCAAGATAACGCCAGCTTCACTACGCCCACCGCATGGAGTCACAGAAGCAAATTCCAGGTACCATCATCTTAGGTTGTCTGTGTAGAGTTGCATCATCGCTCAGGACAAAGTGTAAGCTCATAAAGGCAGAGCTGACGATCACAGAAGGGGATGCTGGCATTCCGACTCAGCAGCTGCTTATGTCCAGGTCACTAAAGCCACTTGTCCACGGCCACCTAACTGCTAAACGACAGGCCAGAACTTACGTCCACACACCGCCAAGTTCCTGCTCCGTCTGGCCACTACTCTCTGTGACCCGACACACTCTGAGGGGAAAGTGCTGTCCTTCCAGGCGGCCATGCCCTCCACACTGTCTCCTGAGGCCAGGCGCCATCAGAAACGCCTTTGTCTGGGCTCTCTGCTTTCTTCCTGAACAGCTCACTCTCCGTCTGTCCCAGCGTCCACCATCTTCCGTATCACACCGAGACTGTGCCACCCTGCCTGCAGCCATTCCTTTCAAATGCATCCAACATCCCAAGCAGGTCATGAGGCCACAGGGCTTGCCCTTGGCCTGCACGCTCTCTCAGGCTCACCTCTGACCCTTCTGCGCCCTGGTCCCTTGCTGCAGTGACACGTGGTTTAATGGTCCCAGACCAGGGGCTTTCTCCAAACCTGATGTAACAGTGTCACTGAGACCGCAGGCAGCCAGCTGACACAGGTGCCCTACGGTGCATCTGACTTCCTGTCTGCTCATCCCTGCCATCCCACCACGAGTGAGGAGCTGCTCTCAAAGAGGAGCACCCCAGAAACTGGAAATGATGCTGCGCAGCCGGAAACTGACAAACAAAGGCAGTAAATGGCCAATGGCCTCCTGAGGTCAGCTGGGCCGGTCCAGGGTCTCTGTGGAGGCGATGTGTGTGTGTCCCTAGCAGGGAAGCAGCAGCAGTGCTGACACCGCCCACCAGAGGACCACGTTTGTAATTCTAAAGACTACAGAAACACACGGACAACTCCCTCCCCTCACTGCGCTGCCCGCAGAACACACGCAATCATCTGTACCTTCTCTGCTCTCAGAGGCTTCAGGGACTAGGGAGATGACTTGTGGGTACCCGAGGCCCAGGCCCAGGCCCACGGGGTAGGACCATGACACACACACTAGAAAAACAAACAAACCAACAAACAAAAGTATTTTTAAATGTGACTGTCCTATTTTACTGCTCCTCTGAATTTCCATTCCTCCTTAGTCATATAAATCTATTTCTATTAACTACTTTTGTTTTCTTAGTTATAACTGTTGGTGGTTTCTTTAAATCTGTTGGGATTTTCATTTAATATTTGTCCTCCACATAGGGATTCATAAAATACCTCGCTGTCAGCAGAAACCGGAGCGGGGGAGGGGAGGTATCTAAATGGAAGTGTAAGTGTTTACCTCTCTAAAGAACGCTTCTTGGCCAACCTCCCTGGACAGAAACAACAGCTGATCACAGGCGATGCCGTGAGAGTCCCGTGTTCAAAGCTGTGCTGAGCAAGCCTGACCTGCCGGCTTGGGGAGGCTTCCATTGTCCTGGTGGCCGGTCTCAGCTATTTAGCTCCCATGCAGTCAGTCACTCATTCATTCATTCCTACATGCATGCACTTAGCCAGTCATTCATTCATTCCTACATGCATGCACTAGTCCATGCATTCAATAAATGCTTTCTACATTTCTCCTGGAGGTAAGAAGTCGCTATAGCAGAGAGAAAAGTGAGACCATGCCTTCCTTCACAGAGCTGTGTCTATCTAGTAGGGAGCGCTGTCACTCAGGTAAGATCAAAGGGAGCTTCCACAGGAGGTCCCCCAGCTGTGCTCTCAAGAGACTAGGCGCTTAACCAAGGAGCTTGCAAGGAAGAAGACACAGCATATGAGTCAAATGACGTGGGTACACCGCAGCAGAACACACACAGGGGGCGTCTAGCAGGCGCCAAGTGAGGCGCTAGGTCCTTGGGAATAGAAAGGAAGATGGCGGAGGGAAGAAAGTAAGTCTCCAGGTTGCTGGGTCTAGTCCTGACAGGGGGCTGCAGGGTAGAGAGGACTCTTGCGGAACGTTTGAATGGCAGCTCTGGGCAGAACTGGAGAGGAGGCACTGAGGCAGAGGTCCGCCATGGACTGAAGTAGTAAGGCCCGGGAGCCTTAGCTCCAGGGAGGCAGAGAGAAGAGAGATCCACTCTGCGGTGTAACGGCTCACTGGGATGCCGGGTTACCCTCCAGGGAGAGGAGGCCACGGAGAGGCCTGAAGATCTAGAGTTGAAGGACCAAAGGCACTGCCAGCCCAACTCAGAAGGGACAAAAGGGACAGTCAGCTCCTCAAAGCCCACCGAGGTCAGGGCGTTCCAGCTCGGAAAGGCGGAAATAAAGAGGGGCCCTAGCATGCGGCTCAGGCCATCTATGGCGTGAGTGGGATGGGGGGAGGGCGGTGGGGGAAAAAAAAATCTCTGCAGATGAATTGCTACCAAGAAAAGCAGTCACAAAGGAACAGCACAGGCTACTGGTTCTGCGCTGGCAAGCTGTGTCGTAGCAGGTCCCCTGAGGATAAGAGCTGCTGCACAACTTAATTTGCCTGCCTACCCCAGTGTTGTGAGTTGACTCCAAGAAGATATGTTCAAGTCCTGACTCTGACAGCAGTGACCATAAAGGGGTCTCGACAATGCAACCACGTTGGGATGAAACGACTACACTGGAGGTCGGAAAGCTTGATCCACCGTGGTTAAGATCCTCAGAGGCAGAGGGAAGAGAAGCACAGACAGAGACAGCTGAGTGTCAGCTGTGGCAGGACAGCCAGGATGGCCGGCACCAGCAGGAGCAAGGAAAAGGGCATGGACTCTTCAATAGTCTTCATGGAGTATGGATGGCTCAGTGCCACCTTGACTTCAGGCTCCTGGGCCCCCAAAATATGAAATAGTAAGCGTCCGTCCAGTGTAAAGCCACCGCCTGGTAGTCTGCTGTCCCAGGAGCCTGAGGAGAGTCAGAGCTGGGACCTCGGAGCAGCGGCTCCCAGAGCTCACTAGGGAGGAAAGGCATCAGTCAACCTTTCCGTCCAATGGCTGACCGAACTCTCACACTCCATCAGGAAGGCCGGGCCGGTGTGGGACACACACTACAGAAGAATGAGTGTGTGACCCAGAGCAGGCCGGCAGCAAAGGCCTGTGTGAGGAGAGAGCTTCCTGGGCTCCGTCTTCAGCTGACTGCCCTGTTCCCATCAGAAACAGGGTCCCCAGAGACTTCCCAGAGAAGGCCACACTGGAGTAGGTGGGACCTGACCCCCTTGGGACCAGGGTCCTTAGGGAGCCGCTGTCTCTTTTCTCTAAGAACAGAGTGCCCACCCCAACATACTTCCCAGGGATTGCTTTTGCTTTTGCACAAAACTACATTTAAAGTCACAAAAGGACAGAGATTTCCTATAGGAAGCCAGAAGAGGTCAAGCCAACTTAGAAAGAAAGAAAGAAAGGTCCCACTGTTTATATGCCCAACCCTCAGTAATTCTTTCCTTACCCTTGGATACAGTGAGGTAATGCTGCAAAAATATCCTGCCCCCTCTAGGGCCCAGTGCACTCCTCTAAGACACGATTAGCAAATTGCCTGGAAAGCCGATCGTCCGCATAGGAGAAATGGAACAGGCAGTCCGCTCCTGACCACGAAGATAATCCCATTTGATTCAAGAACTTAATTGTGTGAGTCAATCGACCAACTACAATGGGTTCTTGCGCTTGGCATATAGTTATGGCGATGAAGCTCAGAAGTTTAAGCAATATAACAAAAATCTCTATCCTTCAAAAAGACACCAGGAGAGCATAAGTAAGTGACACAGGGGATGCCATGACCAGTTCATAAGGCTATCCCAATAAGAAAAACAGAAGAGTGGGGTGTGGTGGCATGCACCTTTACTCCTGGACCTCTGTGAGTTTGAGTTAGCCTGATCTACATAGTCACGTTTCAGGCCAGCCTCACAGACCAAGTCTCACAAGCAACAACCAAGTATGAACACAGTAAGGTACATGTACACACAAAAAAAGAAAAGGAAAAAAAAAAAAGATGACTTCAGAAGCCAACAGGAGAATGGAAATTGAAGCCATAAGCATACGTTGTGCTGAATCATGCATGCTGCTATTCAGCAGAAGCCGAAAATTAAGTCCAACTGCTCAAGACTTGTAACAGACACAAAATAGAAATTTTACAAACGCATAAACTGTTACAACCAGTGGAAAATGACTTGCTTTTACCTATGGATAGAAACAGCACATGTAAACAACTCAAACGGATATTTCTTCAGAGATGTGCAGATGGTCAATACACACAAACGTCACCAGACGTCGAGTGTGCGAGTGAAAACCACTGGGAGGCCTTCGGTCACAAAGTGGCCACCATCAAATGATGGAAATTCTTTAATCCGAGCACTTAGGAGGCAGAGGCAGGGGATCTCTGAGTTCAAGGCCAGCCTGGTCTACATATGGCGCTCCAGCCCAACAAGAGGTACATGGTGAGACCCTGTCTCAAAAATATTAAATAAGAATAACGTTGAGGTAGGACGTTGGAGCAATCAGCACCTTGGTGCAACTCCTGTCACAATGCAAGACGGCACAGCCACCGTGGAAAACACCACCACGTTTCCTCCAAAAATTAAAAGCGAAGCTACCAAAGACTCCAGCAAAGCCACCTTCAGACAGACCCCAAAAGAACAGGAGAGGAGCTCTCTTGCGCAGGTGTGTTCATAGTACAAAAGCGGGGGAGTAAGGCTCACGTCCTGCAGTAGGCAAACAGTTACACAAAAATGTGGCTTCATCACCCAATGGATTGTTCTGCCACATGCCAGGGGGGCTGCACACGGAGGGCATTGTGCCACGTGCAATAAACCCGAAGGGGGAACACGCGCCCCGCATCCAGCACGGCGGAGCGCCAATCCCAGGCACAGCCTGCCAGTGGGAGTCTACCACCTAAGATATCTGCACTGTGTGCATGGCTTCACTTGCTCAAAAATAAAAGCGTGTGAGCCGTACTCAAGGGAAAAACAACAGCAGCGATTATGGTTCCTTCCGCTTGCTATGGTCTACATTGTCTGTTTGAAAACTCACACACACACACACACACACACACACACACACAGAATTCAAATGTACTGATAATCTTTTGTGTGGCTATCTTACATTTCCTTTCTAGAAGTCAACATACAGGAAGGGAGATGATAAAGGGAAAGGTAAACAAGAATGGTGGTGTTGACAATGACTGGGCTGGGCTGAGGTCCTTGCAAATTCACCGCGCTGTTCCCTCCAACGCTGTGTTTGAAAACTTCCATGACTGAGACAACACAATCCAGCGAGCCTGCACTGGAGTGAACACTTCTTCCTCCCTGGGGAGGAGGGATGTCCTGTACCGCACCTCCAAACGCCTGCGTAACCACAGCAGACTGAAGGGATGCCAGACACACACACACACACACACACACACACACACACACACACACTCACACACACTCACACACACAACACACACACACACACACTCACACACACTCACACTCACACACACTCACACACTCACACACACACACACACACTCACACACACAACACACACACACACACAACACACACACACACACACTCACACACACTCACACTCACACACACTCACACACTCACACACACTCACACACACTCACACTCACACACACTCACACACACACACTCACACACACAACACACACACACACACACACACACACACACACACACACCCTCCCCCAGGCTCCTTCTCAGCAGCTTCCCTGGGACCTCATCTTCTCCTCTGAACGAGCTCACCTGCCAGGGCAAGCCCATTCCAGAGCCCCACCAAGCCAAGGCCCTGGCTTCCGGCTGCCCCAGACAGCTCCTTTCCAAAGCCATCTAACTCCCCATTAACTTGATGTGATGAGTTCATGGACGGCCACCAAGCACAATGAGAAATAAAAGTCCAGGCAGCAGGCACAGCATAATTTAACCACAGCCATCACCGCTCCGTGTGTCCGTCTGTGTCGCTTTGGCACCAGAGTAAATGGCATTTGGCCTTGTCTTTTCCCTCTCACCCTTGCTGGCGTGCAGGTGCAGTTTCTCTCCAGCTATTACACCATTATAGTATTATATAGTATTATATCTTCCCCTCCCAACAATCGTTTACCGGTTACACAGTTTGCTGTTGCCATCCATGTGATTTTTATCCGGGAGAAGCATCCAGTTCCCACTTTAAACATCTGGGGTGCCGACAGCGGAATAGAAGGCACTTGATATTCTAAGTAATTCGCTTGAAGTTGGGAAAAGCAGAAGCTGAAACAAAGGGCATTGAGGAATGGCTAAACCCAGTGTCCTCATTAAACCTCCACAGAATTACACCACTGTAATTAGCGAGGGTCCTACAGACCACACCTCTGCCTTCATCAGACAGCCCCAAACTCCTTCACTCATCCACTGCAAAATGTCCACTGTAACTCCATCTTTGCAAGCATTGAGCTGTGCAGAACGCCGCACACTCTCCTAGAGCTTGAGAAAGTCTTGGCTCTGCCAACTAATTCTGTAAAAGGAGAGTTTAGGGTTGTTTGCGGACATAGTTCAGTCAGTAGTGAGAGTGAGAAACCCTAATTCATTGAACAGAAGAGCAAAAGGGAGATGATGAGGAGAGAAAGGGCCCTCAGCCCGGCCCTGAGGAAATCTGCTGCAGACAGCTCTACGACTTCCTAAATGAATTATCCCAGACTCCTGGTCCTTAGTCTCCCTAGGCCTGGGGTTATCTGCCTGATAAGGGTGATAAAAACAATCGATCAGCAGCCAACCTGCCTCCCTGGGCTGTTAAGGGTAAGTAAAACCAATACTGGCCATTACTCACTCTCCAGCCCCTGCAGTTGGCGTTACAGGCTTTTGGGAGTCACGCGATACAGATGCTAGGAACCCAATCTGGCCACTAAGTTAGAGCAGCCGGGAAGCAGCTCTCCAGCGCACCCTCTCCCCAGCTCTTGCTTCAGGAGGCGATGGCTAAGGCGCTTGCCTGCAGACTGCAGAATGGGCAGGAGGAGTCGGTGACTACCTAACAAGGGGACAGTGTTGTTGGAGCTGCCCTAACAAAGAAGTGTGACTCCTTTCTTCTTCTCCGCCCTGCGGTTGTAGGACACGGACTCCCTTCTGAGCCCCAGCCCGGGAACAGGGCTCCACAAGGCCTTTTGTTTCCCTGACCTTGGAAAGTCTTGGGCCACAATCCTCAGGGGATACATTCAGGTCATCCAAGCAACTATCCGGCGGATGCCTGAACTCCCAGGGTTCCCGCATACATGTCTGTCTCCTACACACACTTACCATGAAGTTCAGTTTGTAAACTGGGCACATTAAGAAATTCACAACAATAAAACAAGCTGGATGTGTTGACCCCTTGAGCCCTAGACCTCTGCGGGCAGAAGCAGGTTGGTGGGTCTCAGTGAGTTCCAGGACAGTCAGGTCTACATAGGAGACCCTATCTCAAAAACAAACAAAGAAGCAACCAGTAAGTAAATACAAGTGTGGCACCACTACGGGAATTGTCTAGAACTTGCTGCTTTCTCTAAATCCACCCTTAACACAGCTATAAACTGCCCTCAACCTTAATCCAAATGCAGCCTTAATGCATGAACTCAGAACAACCTTCCAGTGAATCCTGACCGTTCCACTGTCTGGCTTGTAAAATGAAGTCAGCCCCAGCATCTGTACATCAACGTCTGCTCTAAGACTTCAGTCTCATCAAAGGGAGCAAGAAGAATCCAGCACGGTCCTGGGAATGCTCTATGCCCTAAGTGCCCTCAAGTAGCTAACTGGTATGAAATACATTGGGGTTTATACATGGGGACCACATACATGCACATATGCAGCACAGGCACACACACACACACACAGAGCCACACATACATACAGCCACCATACACACACACAATACATACATACACGCACATACATACATACAGCCATCACACACATACATATGCATGTACCTCATACATACACACACACGCACGCACGCATGCACACACATGTGCATACACACACCACAAGGCGTACACACGTACACACACACACACCACAAGGCGTACACTTACACAGGAATGTGTCTGAAGTCGAGTCTTAGCCAAAGGCTTGTCATAGTTTCTTTTTCACTGGTTGCAGGTCTGATTAAAAGGACAGGCCTTCTAATCTCTGGCCAAGTCGGTGAAAAATGATTTGTCCCCAGAAAGTGGCCATTCCCAGACTGTTTGTGATATGGATTTTTAAAATATGCAATAGAATTGTAGGATTCTTCGTCCTTGTCTATTTATTTTGAACACTCGTAGCCTCACAGACCAGCAGACACGTGTACGTAACAACCCCGCCTTCTATGACGTCCTCGTTGGAAGGAAGCACATTTTGACTTTAAAAGTGTCTGCTCCTCTACACTCACTGTGCATGGACCTCACTGCCACTGACCATGTGTGTCCTGACTCACTACTATTTCCTATGCACGAACCGCTCTGCCACCGACATCCTGTGCCCTGGGAGTTAGCTCCTACGTGCCCTGGGGTTCACTTTCCTCACCAAGTTGGGTGAGTATGCCCCTCACAAATCACTGCCCTGAGAAGGGCCAAGATTGGCACTTAGGTCACTGACAGCCACACCCTGGTGGCTTGGGAACTTTCAGCTGGTGTTGGAAGCTCTGGCCCTCCCACCTCTGTTGGAATTCTCAGAAATGTGCTGAGTAGGCTCATCTAGACTGGTCAGCTATGCTTAACTCTTCCTAAGACAAAACGCATCCTGCTGCCCTGATCTGGTGGCTTTTATTTTTTTAAAAGAGCGAGTCTCTCAACTGGGCATGACGGCCCAAATCTTTAATCCCAGCACTGGGGAGGCAGACAGGAGGCTCTCTGTGAGTTCCAGGACTGTGTAGCCGGGCCACGCAGAGAAACTGCGTCTTGAATCCCCCTTTTGGGGAGGTTCTCTACCTAGCTGTAGCTGTCCTGGAACTTACTATGTAGGCCCAACTAGCCTATAACTTAGGGAGATCTGCCTGCCTCTGCCTTCTGAGTGCTGGCATTAAAGGGTGTGCCACCAGGTGCGGTCTGATGAGAGGCAACGGGGCAGTGCCTGACTGACTCGTATGAATTCGGTTGCAGTACTGTCACAGTTCACCTGGAGTGACAGGGACACACACAACCAGCAGCAGCTCCTCCAGGGGGAAAAGGAGGAAACCAAGAAGGTGGGGAGGGGGAGTCGAAAGGCCTTCAGACACAGGTCACGGGAAACAGGCCTCTGATTTGTAATTAATGGAAAGGAAACCCATGGCGTTATTGTCCTTTACAACTTTCGAAGTCATAAAAAGGTAAGCCCAGGACTGCACTTACTGACCCACTGGAATAATTACACGCCGTAGCTATGATGTCTGGGCCTC
Source organism: Cricetiscus sungorus (assembly GCA_030556225.1). NCBI lineage: Eukaryota > Metazoa > Chordata > Mammalia > Rodentia > Cricetidae > Cricetiscus > Cricetiscus sungorus. Next base: position 5,747,059 of record JANBXA010000328.1, on the reverse strand, counting down.
TGGTTTGAGGCAAGAGGTCATTTGCCTAAAGAAGCCACTCCAAATAAAACCTCAGCCACATAAAGCAGCAGTGTGGGGCAGCCCTTACTTCCTCTCCTCGACTCAGGGACCCCTGCACTTGCCCTGGGGTGGGACATGCTTAAACTGCACAGAGGAGGCCGCACAACTGTCAAATTTACCCTGCTGTTAAACCCAAACCATCTGGGAACTGGGAAACCACAGGCGCCTGGTCCACGCTAGGCCTGGGTGTGGTATGGATATCAGGGGTCCTCAAAGATACCCAGGGGTTCTGAGATGCAACCAGGGCCAAACAGCATGGGGCCTTCGGCCTCAACCCTTCACAGGCATTTTCACCACCCAAGAAACCCGAGGATGGCCCCAGACTGTGCCAGAATTTTCCTACAAACAAACCACAGGCACCTTACAAGGCTTTGCAAGAGGTCAACATGCTTGCTACCTGCTGCTGCTCATCTTGCTGGTTTTAAACAAAACAAACAACAAAACAACGAAGGCGGGCCCACCCGAGAAAATGCTCAACTACTAAGACTTCAGGGTGCACAGGCAGCTGAGGAGCCAGACTGAGAGACCAGAAGGCCTGCCAATGAGGACAGAAGCTGAGCCCGTTCAGCCGCCTCATGATCCTGTCAAACAAGCCCTGGAGAGGAAAGAACCAACAATGCCACCCCTGCCTCTCCTGCCCTACCCCTGCCTCCCCTCCCCCACCCCTGCCTCCCCTGCCCTCACCCCTGCCTCACCTGCCCCCACCCCTGCCTCACCTGCCCCCACCCCTGCCCCCACCCCTGCCTCACCCCTGCCTCACCTGCTCCCACCCCTGCCTCCCCTGCCCCCACCCCTGCTTCACCCCTGCCTCACCTGCCCCCACCCCTGCCTCACCTGCCCCCCACCCCTGCCTCACCTGCCCCCACCCCTGCCTCACCTGCCCCCACCCCTGCCCCCACCCCTGCCTCACCTGCCCCCCACCCCTGCCTCACCTGCCCCCACCCCTGCCCCCACCCCTGCCTCACCTGCCCCCACCCCTGCCCCCACCCCTGCCTCACCTGCCCCCACCCCTGCCCCCACCCCTGGCCTAAGACGCTGAGCAGTATCTGCAGACGTCACTGACGGTCCCAACGTGGAGCTGTGGCAGTGTGCTGATAGCATCTAGTGGGAAGGGACTTCCCACTATCAATGCTGTCATCCGCCTGACAGCCATTGGGCACAGCTCCTACCACAAAGTCACCCATCCAAGAGGTCACGCGCTCAGAGGCTGAGCAAACCCGCTCTAAGCGGATACTCGGAATGGATCCCTCCCACAGCCACCCCCTCACGCACACCATGATACTCCGTGACACGTGGGCCTCAACACTGCACACAGACACACAGATCACACAGACACACATAGACACACATAGACACACACAGACACACATAGACACACAGATCACATAGACACACATAGACACACATAGACACACATAGACACACATAGACACACATAGACACACACAGACACACACAGACACACATAGACACACATAGACACACATAGACACACATAGACACACATAGACACACACAGACACACATAGACACACATAGACACACATAGACACACATAGACACACATAGACACACACAGACACACAGATCACATAGACACACATAGACACACATAGACACACATAGACACACATAGACACACAGATCACATAGACACACATAGACACACATAGACACACATAGACACACACAGACACACATAGACTCACATAGACACACATAGACACACATAGACACACACAGACACACAGATCACATAGACACACATAGACACACATAGACACACATAGACACACACAGACACACATAGACACACAGATCACATAGACACACATAGACACACATAGACACACATAGACACACATAGACACACATAGACACACATAGACACACATAGATACACACAGACACACAGATCACATAGACAGCATTTGTTACAAATAAGCCCAATGACCTTGCCCCCAATACCTACATTCCAAGCCCTGAAAACAGACAGGAAATGCTTGGCGTGCCTTCAAAGCTAAAGGCAAATAGCCTGGTCACACCCCCATAGTGACTCAGGTTCACCCTTCCTACTCTCCTGCCACGGGGTTCTAGTGGGATGCTGAGCTCCCCATCACTCAATGTCACAGGGCCCTGTGACATTCAATTGCACCTTTCAATTCCCATGTTCCTTATACTTTAAAATGACTAATCCACGGAACACTTTTCTCAGTAATTAGTTTATAATTCCCTCATGCATGAGAAAACAACCATGTTATTTGTGTGAATACACACACACACACACACACACACAGAGACACACACACAGACACGCACCCACACCCACACCCACACACAGACACACACATGCATGCACACACACACACACAGACACACACAGACAGACACACACACGCACGCACACACACACACACACACACACACACACACACACACACGCTCACGCACGCGCACACACACACCTTCAATAGTCTCCTAGAGGAACACCAAGTGTGCAGAACACCCTCCAAAGCTCCCCAACACCCTTCTTGCCTTTCCTGGTCCTCCCTCGCCACTCCTCCCCCTGGAAGAGACAAAGCCAAGGGAAAGAAACCGAGGGCGTGTACCCGGATGCTCAGGGTGGTAACCCTCTCCCCGAAGCTCACCTCTAGGCCAGAAGTCAATATATTATAGGTTCCCGCTACGTAGCTCTGGCTACCCTCAACCTCTACTATATAGACCAGACTGTCCCGGAATTGACCAGAATCCCACTGCCACCGCCTCCCCGTGCTGGGATTAAAGATGCGCACGCCCACACCTGGCTTGTTTTAATTACTCTTTTTAAAAGGCAACTAGAACACGGCTATTTTGCTGGAATTCACAGGTTCCATCCTAATGCCCAAGGGTCACCAGATGGCACGTGGACATGTTGCTTCCTAATATCAAAGATTCTCATGAAACAGGGCTGGGGACAGGAGAGGAAGAAGTGGCTGGAGCCTAAAGCCCTGGGAAAGTCTGTAGACCGCACTGACGCCCTGGCGTAGGCGCTCCAGAAGGCGCCACTGCTCCCAGGGCCAACTTGGCACAGCATGACCCCAGTGGGGCTTGGCTGGGTGCTTGGAACCTTACAAGCCACTGGCCAAACATGAAGCTTTTATGACTCATCACCATTGCCAAAAAGGCAAGCTTAACCTACAGTTAAATTACTGGCTCGCATGCACTTCCCTGGGGTCATCATTTACAGAATCAGAGGTTCCTCAGGAAGAGATTTTTAAATAATGACACAGCTCTTTTTTACTTTCATTTTCCTTTTCTTTTTTGAGACAGGGTCTCTCTGTGTAGCCCTGGCTGACCTGGAACTTGCTATGTAGACCAGGCTGACTTGCAACCCTCAGAGATCTGCCCGTCTCTGCCACCTGAGTGCTAGGGTTAAATGTGTGTGCCACCACCATGCCGACTAAAGTATAAAAGACATCCAGATGGCGGAAAGGTGTCATTCCCACATCCACGTGGTGGTGGGACAACTGGACAGACACAGGTACAGAAAAAACAAAGCGATAAAACAAAGCCCAGAATCTTATCCAGAGTGTGACTCACATGAAACTACAGTCTTAGAGTGGGGCAGGAGGGACACAGAAAACATTCTGTCTCAAGCTAGGGCTTCAACTGCTAAAGCGCTTAAAACTGTGACCATAAACGAGATGTCCATAAGCGAGACGTGGAGAGCCCAGAGCTGAGAAAGAGCCTGCGGAGAGGACGGAGACGGAGAATCTGCAAATTGTGTGTCTGACACAGGACAGTGTCTGGAACGCAAGGAGAACCCTCAAACATGCCACCGTAAAACAAACAGGGACTCTAAATGCAAAATTCAGTGAGAGAATAAACACATAAGGAGACATTTTCCCGAGCGAGATACAGATGGGACACAGCGTGTGAAAAGATGTCTGGCGTCACTAGCCATAGAGAATGCCAATCATAAACACAATAAGATAGCACGTCTGAAAAACAGTGTATGCTGGGCACCTCTAGTCCCAGCACTCGGGAGGCAGAGGCAGGAGGATCTCTGTGAGTTCCAGGCCAGCCTGGTCTACAGAGGGAGTTCCAGGACAGCCAGAGCTGTCTCAAAACAAAACAAGTGTTGCCTATGCTTGTGAGGGTCTGGAGGTCAGAGAATGAAGCTCACCACTAGCTCACCGTGGAGGTCTGGAGGGCTGTACAGGCAGATAGGAAGTGAGGTAGCTGGGCCGAAACAGGAGATAAGCAGGGAGAAACAGGAAGTCTAGCTCTTATCTGCTGAGGCCCTAAGGAGGTAAGACGTGGTGCTATCTTCTATGGATCGTGGCTGACATCGATTTTCTGAATCCTCAGGCAAGCTTTAATAAATCATATATAATATGTCACTACAATGGAGACCTTAGAATGCCTGAGCATCACCAACAGCGGGGAGAGACACTCTGGTGACTCTCTTTACAGACTTCAGCATGCAGCTCCTATACAACCCAGGGATGGGCTGGAATGGAACAGAGCCCCGCGTGGCGGGCAAGCTTTCCACTCGGCCACACCCTCAGCCAGATTAACATAAATATCCTTGAGTGGCTCACTCCTTGCCCCTGCTCCCCAAAGGTGGAGAGAACACAGGGGACCCCAAACACCTGTCTTCTCAGGAGCACACACCCTCATCCCTTTGGAGATTAAGACGAGCTAGGAAGGAGTGCGTGGAGAAAAGAAGCAAGCTGTGTGCATGCGGCCCATCGCTGGCTGACTGCATCTCAGCACATGTGCATGCGGCCCATCGCTGGCTGACTGCATCTCAGCACATGTGCATGCGGCCCATCGCTGGCTGACTGCATCTCAGCACACAGGAGGGCGGTCCCAAGCAACAGAGGTACCTAACTAACGGCACCAGCATCGGCTCAGTTATTGAAGATACCCGATAGAGCTCGGGTATGCGCAGATCATTCAGAAATTCCCTTCAGATTCTGTGGGACTGCGTCACCCATCACAGTTTGATTTAAAAGCTAATCACAGCAAGAAAACAGCAAAAAACAGTAAGAGACAGCACACTGAACAAAAGCACCATTATCTATTCCTGGAGTTTTCACTTTGTATTTTCTGTCACAGTTGGCCTTCGATAGGGAAACCCTGGCACATGAAGCCAGCCACAGAGAAGGTAGGACGAGCGACTGTACTTTCAAAAGCCCGGCTGCATCCTCACTGAGTGAGACCTTGATATTTCTGGAACTCGCTCGCCATGATCCTTACACACCCTACCTTTCCAGTGACCGCCCCCTCCCCACGGGATCTGTTCACCTATCTGCTCCTCTTCATTGTGAAACCGAAGGAAGAGGAGCTCTTCTTGAATGACACTAAGCCGTGTGATTTGAGGAATGACACTGTACCTCATCCCTACCCTACAGAACTGTACAGTATTTCCAGTTCCAGGCAAAGTTTTTATTCCTCAAGTTTTCCACAATAATCATTCAATAGTTTCATCACATGGAAACATCTGTTCAGAGTTTGGAATGTTACAGAAAGCTTCTGTGAGGAGCTGGCATTTCCAGGAGAATCTTAAAGAATGTACTAGGCTGTTGGCAAGGGGTGGTCAGGAACGGGAGGCACAAAGGCCCTGGGTGGAAGGCAGGACGGACGGATGGAGCAAGGTGCTGGGGCGGGTAGGGGCCCACACTCACTGCCTTGGAAGGAAAGAAAGCCTGCCTTCCCTCCCGCACGGTTCTCATTAGATGAAACAACACCATAAGTACTTCTATAAATAGAAATTAATTATGCAGAGAAGCATCAGTGGGTCAAAGGAAGGCACGGTTTCCTTTCTCCAGTTACCTGACGGGAATTGCCTGCTGCTCTCTCGCCTTGACGCTGGCCCCAGAGCCCTCACCGGGGTCCTGACACCAGTCACCAGCCTCTCCTAGCTACACTGAAGACGCACAAGCTATGGAGCAGAAGGGTGACCCAGGGAAGGACCCTCCCCGCTGCAGTGTGACTAGCCCTGGGCCTCTCTGCTTTGCTGAGAGGGTGGGCCCAACTCCCTGGAAATCCTTTGGGCTTGGATGCTCCACAGGCCCCACACTATAAAAGTTAACGTGCTGAAGATGAGTTTGGGACCCTGAGATGCTCCTGGCAAATGGTGGAAGCTGCACCCTTGAAGAGGCTATTAGAGTGCCGGTCTCCACCTCCCGACCACCACAGGACCAGACGGCTGTGTTCTAGCCCATGCTTCAGTCTCCTACAATTTTCATTTTATCACAGGCCTCAGAGGACCACGGGCTGAAATCTCTAAGAATCAAGGTAAATCTTTCTCCTTGTAAGTCAACTATCTCAAGTACTTTTTTTCCCCCAGAGATACAGACAGACACATACACACACACATAAGATACACACACACAGCCAGAGACACGGGGATGGACAGACAGAAGACAGACACCACAGGCCAGCTCTTCTCAAGTTCCAGCATCAGAACTTAACCAGACAACAGTAATTCCTCTCCCTCCTTCTCTCCATCCCATTTCACTCCGTAATTAACTTAACAGGACACATGACTGGGATATCACTTAAGTCCCCAGATTTCTTCCCCTTCCTGTACCTTAGCTGGGTCTCCCTCCACCCACTCCCCACGCAGTCACACATGAAGCCATACAATGACCAGAGTGAAACCAGAGACGGCTTGATTCCTTCACTGCTGTCCTGAGAGTGCAGTGTGTCTGTCTGCACTGAGTGCAGTGTGTCTGTCTGCACTGAGTGCAGTGTGTCTGTCTGCATTTGGACTTCGCTAGGTTTTGAGCCAGGGATGGAGCTTCGGCCCAAAACATAAGCGGTGTCCTAAGGAGAGGTCCACATCAGATTCTCCTGATGGAGAATTTTACCGCCTTCCCCAGGCAAATCTTTGTTTACCAGGGAACCATGAAGTCTGAAAACCCCAGGGATGAAGTTTGCTACACCGTGACAGAAGGACATCAGCTATCTATTACTGTTTATGTGCCTACACTTGCAGACGCCCTGGCTGTCAGACAGTCTGAATGTAATGGCACAAACAAAGCCCTAGATTAGAAGACCAGATGCCAAGGAGAAGACAGAGTAGAAACTATCACACAGCAGAAGCCAGGAGGACAAGCCCTGAGCACAGTGGGGGCTCAGTGCCGTAGTGAAGGGAGGAGGGGGCGGACCCATAGCCGAGCAGCCAGCAGACCCGCAGACCCACAGCCGAGCAGACCCACAGCCCAGCAGCGAGCAGACCCGCACACCCGCACACCCGCAGACCCACAGCCCAGCAGCAAACAGACCCGCAGCGAGCAGACCCGCAGCCGAGCAGCGAGCAAAGAGTGCCACTCAAAGCTCCAGAGCTGCTGCCCTGATAATGTCCACAGACCCCCATGGTCACACTCAGTTTAGGCAACCCAGTGTGTCAGGCTACTGTGACCCCTTCTCCCCAACACATAGCTGAAATGCTCAATGAAACACAACAAACGAAATTTTCTGTTTAGCTGAACCTGGGGACAAGGAAAACACAAGACTTCTCCGCTGTCAGGAATGAGTAAGCGGTCGACACAAGGATGTGTTAGGGCAAGTGTGGTGGCGACGGTAGACTTTCTCATCCCTCAGAGACAGCGGCATGCACACATGACACAGAAGGCTGGCCTCGAACTCACAGAGATCCACCTGCCTCTGCCTCCCAAGTGCTGGGATTAAAGGCGTGCGCCACGAACACCCAGACCCGAACGCAGGTTTTGATGGCCCTATTCACACATGCCATTCTACCACGGGCCAGAAATGAAGAGCTACGTCTGGCCAATAGCAAGGCTACCTATCGGTTGCCCTCGACAACCTGATGGCAGCGTCCTATCACTGAGGACACTTATGTCTCCAAATACACAGAAGCTGAGTTGGTGTCCAGTTAGAAGCTCCACCGCTAATGACCAGCATTCATGGCGCTGGAAGGTACTTTTCATACCACCAGAGGGGAAGAGGGACCCTCGATAGATATCACACAGCTATAAACCATGTCTGTGGCCCTACAACGGCAGCCTGCCTGCAGGACACACTGGTGTAATAATGGCGCAAGTGTCAGGGAAGTAACCAATGCTGTTGGGCTGGATTTAGGGTACTCAAGAGATGGAACCTACACCCAATACCGGCGGTGGCCAAGAACCTGGGACAAGCTAGGTCACGGGCCTGCGGGGGCCTCGAGGAAAACCCAACACTATTTTTCTGCTAAAGGAACACAGCAATAAAATGACTCCTCATAACGTATTCATAAACCACAGAGCAGAGTATCGCTCGACGCTCATTAGAGAGGTTTCTTCTTCCAGGAGACACCACAATTGTACAACAGTCAGACAGTGAGGGACTTTGGAGCTCAGTTCTAAATGGGATGTCCTCGTCAAACCCCTCACCTGTGACATCAGGGCTCTATCTACAGGATGAGGCAAAAAGATTGCAGAGGCCAGAGAGGGCTGCTGACTCCCAGGAAAGAGTGTCCCAAAACATGAACTCACAGGGAGCGTGACAGCACGCACAGGGCCACACATGAACTCAGAGAACGTGACAGCATGCACAGGACCACACATGAACTCACAGGGACCGTGACAGCACGCACAGGACCACACATGAACTCAGAGAACGTGACAGCACGCACAGGACCACACATGAGCTCAGAGAACGTGACAGCACTCACAGGACCACACATGAACTCACAGGGACCGTGACAGCACACACAGGACCACACATGAACTCACAGGGAGCATGACAGCACACACAGGGCCACACATGAACTCAGAGAACATGACAGCACGCACAGGACCACACATGAACTCATAGGGACCGTGACAGCATGCACAGGACCACACATGAACTCACAGGGACCGTGAAACACGCACAGGACCACACATGAACTCAGGGAACGTGACAGCACTCACAGGACCACACATGAACTCACAGGGACCGTGACAGCATGCACAGGACCACACACAGACTCAGCATTCAAAAGGGGAGTAGACACAAACTCCTACAACACCTACCTTAGCATCTTTCAACTGAGTGTGAAGCAAAAGCATTTTCAGAGCTTGTTTACTAATCGAAACTCCCAGCATCTATAGCAACAAATCATAGCGAAGAGGACAGGAGAAAGGAAACCTCAGGAACAAAGTAGGTTGCCATGCATGCATAAGGACTTGAGTTCAGATCCCAACATCCACTAATAATAATAATAATAATAATAATAATAATAATAATAATAAAGGCCAGGAATGGTGGCACACATCTTTAATCCCAGCACTGGAGAGACAGAAACAGGCAGATCTCTGTGAGTTTGAGGACAGCCTAGTCTACATAGTGAGTTCCAGGACAGCCAAGGCTATATAGAGAGACTCTGTTTCAAAACCCAAAACAATAAATATTAATACTAATAAAATAAAAAGCTGGGCGCCCTGGAACATGCCAGAATCCCAGCCCTAGGGAAGAGAAGGGATGGTTCCTAGGGCTTGCTGGCCAGACAGACTAGCTCTCTCAGTCAGCTCTAGGTTCAGTGAGAAAACCCATCTCAGAAAATCAGGTGGGAAGAGAGAAGATGACACCCCACATCAGTGTTTGGCCTCCACATGCCAGTGGACACACACGAGGATGTAGCCTCACACACACATGCATGACAAAGAGGAGGAAACAAAGAACAAGCTGACAAACATGCCAATTAATGAGAATAGGCACTGCCATTAGGCATGTCAGGCAAGGGGGTGATTTTCAAAGGCAAATCCAAACCGATAATGACAGGAAAGAGCAGACTGGCTTAGCTCTTTAAGAGATGCACATCTTACTTGGGAAAAGAAGCAACGTAATAATTTTAAACAACAAGTCAAACACATGTGGAATAAGTGAGTCACATTAACATCAGAAATAGGAAACATGAGAATTAAAAACTCAAAGAAAAGGCAACATTTAAGAAAACAAACAAAATGCATGAAAAACAACACAAAATACAATGATGGAAACGAATCGATACTTTTATGAACAGCCACAACATAAATGAATTAAGTTCATTGGTTCAAAAGTGTTTCTCAGATATCATTTCAAAAAAAAAATATTGCTATATTCTGGTTCATAAAAAATAATAACCTAGAATGTAATCATAGAAAATCAGAAACTAAAGGTACCACAGAAAAGGTATCCCAGGCAAGTGTCAATAAAATACATGTACTAGAGACCATAAAATGAGAAAAGTTGAGACTTAGGAGCAAAAAGGAGGAAATTAGACTAAAACAACCCCACTGCCAACTGATAAGGGTCATTTATCCCAAAACTTCTAAATCTACTTGGATTTTAAAATGCAGTTTCAAAATACATAAAGCAAGGGTTTGACAACAGCCTGAATTACAATTACAATGAGACCAAATATAAAGGATACAAAAACCTCAAACACTATCAATGAGTTGAATACACTTTTACAAACTAGTAGCAATACAAGGATCGGCTGCAAAACAATTAAAAACAAACAAGACTACACATATAGTAGATTCCACAGACAGAGAAACACTATTTCATCCAACCTTTACTTTTGCATACTGAATGTATAAAATGTTCTCCTTGCCCTGGGAGAAGCTGAAGTTTTAAAACTTCACTCTAATGGAATTACATGAAAGGCTCCACCCAGAATAGCCAGTCTCTCGAGCACACAGCAGCACACTATGACCACTGCTTACTAAGCACAAACCCACAATGACATCACAGCCAGAGCCTGGAAAAGGTGGCCTACAAAAGCCCTCTGGCTTCTAGTGGCTCTTGTGACTCCTATTAAATAAAATATATGAGGCTGCTAGTTCGCACAGAGCTCCTAGAACAGACTCAGTGAACCAGAGCAAACCCCGATAAAACGCTGTAGCTGAGGTTCCACTCCAGGTGCAAGCCTGTGTCCGCCAGAGACGCCAGGAGAGACAGAACAGGAAAATAACACAAGCAAGCCAGTTACTACCGATGTGCAATGCCCTCCTCGAGACTGCTCGCCAGACGGCAACCTGAACGCCACCCACCAGGCTTCTTCCTGAGTCTTCTCTTTCCCTGTTCCTACGCCAGAAACCCCGCTGTTCTACCACTGGTCCAGCGGGAGGGCTTGCTCTATTTTATAACCATCCCAAATCTCAAAATCACACCTACAAACGAATGGGGTCTGGTACTCAGTTTATCTTCCAATACTCCCTTCCACATATCTCTGTCCCTAGAAACTGCCAACTAATATGGCTACTTATTAGCTGTGTCTAGTATATAACTGTATGCAAACCCGTCGGGGGAGGGTGTTATTGTAGCGTGAAAAACGGTAAGGTTGACCACCTTTGACAAGTGGAGGCTAAGTGCAGGCACTTCTCTTTCTGAGACGCGGTGGCAGATCTGTGAAGAAACGCTGGGGAGTCCCTGGGCACCATGAGTATTTGAGCACAGGGAGCAGCCAACAGACCTGGCCAGTAGGTCAGCGTCCTGTCTTCTCACCTATCAACGAGAAGGCCGTGTCCCACGACACACCTGCTTTCCCTTAAAGAGGAGCAGGTCCTTTGTCACCCTTTTGACAACCCCATCCCTGTCTGCATCCTGGGTGGGGAACGGAGGGCAGGGAAAGAAAGGGTAAAGGCCAGGTAGTGAGTACTGGCCCCCTGTGTCACATTAAGGAGGCAGGCACGTTTGTTTAAGACTGCCAGAACTCCGGGAGGCAGAGGAGAAAGAAGGCTGGAAACCGTGCATACTTCATGCACACTGCCACCTGCAGCTTCACCCGAAATACTGGTAAAGTATGACAGAGAAAACCGTCTTCGAGAGAGGTTAAAATTCACCTAACATAGAACCAGCCATTTCAAGTGCATTTGGTACATTCGCACGTGGTATAAAACTACCACCTCTGCCTGCATGGTTCCAAAACGCCCATCACTACCACAGAGATTCCAAACCCACGGGCAGCTGGCCTTCCTTTCCCTAACTACTGGAAACCACTCACTCGCCTGATGACAACAACTCTCAAATCCAATTATCATCAAAAAAGCAGTCCAAAGCTGGTGGCAGATCATTGAGGATGGGGGAGGGGGCACTGACTGTTAGCCACCAGCTCTAGGAAGGAGGCTTACAGTAACAGGAAATGTTTGGGCTTGGTGGTGTCTACCAGGCCCCTGAAATATGAAAATCACGGAGCTGTACTGAAGGACCACAGCAGAGACGCTCAGGTTGTCTGAGGCCAGGCGGCCCCACACAAGGACTCCGTTCTTCAGGAGCAGGAAAAGCCCTCGCATTTTTGGGTCACCGTGCATCTATCTACAAATTGTCAGCAGTGAACAATGAAGAACCCAGCTCACCAGAGCCAAACTCAACTGTGTCCTGTTTAGCTTTTGTGAAAACAATCCATCTCTGGGGACGACAGCTGGCACTTCCCAGCACTCTCTCTCCCACCACCTTGGGATCCTACATCCCGTCTCCATCATTCTCTTCGCCCAGCACCCTCTGCCAGTGTGTAGCTCTCATGAGACTCCTATACGGTATGCAATCCTGTAGCGGCTTGGTATAAAAACATCGTCCCACTGGGCCACGGCGACTCCGGGGTGAAAAGCTTATTCCAAGTCAACTGAGCCACCCCTCTGTATCATTTTAACCCACAGGGAGGGGCTGATCCCTTCTCTTCACTCCTCTCTACCTGAGCCAGTATGGGGCACCGAGATGGCCCCTGCTTCCTGTGGCTTTACTTTTCATGTCCAAACACCAGCAGTCATGTCTCCCTCCCAAGGAATTCCAAGCCTTACACAATCCATTTAAACACTGTCCTTGTTGAAAAATGTGTGTGTGTAGTCAGTCTTCTGCATCCTTGTGTTCCACACTGGCAGATTCAACCAACCAGGGGTATAAATAGTCCACCAAAAATACTGCTGTCAACCTAACTACGTCCCTAAACAACATTAACAAAACTGTCCTGGAACTCTCTCTTTGTAGACTGGGCTGGTCTTGAACTCACAGAGATCCACCTGCCTCTGCCTCCCAAGTGCCGGGATTAAAGGCGTGCGCCACAGCCTGACAACAAATCAACTCTTTCTATAGTGACTATATTGTATTAGACGTTATGAATACTGCAGAAATGATTTAGAATATGTACATGTGTTCAAGTTCTATCCATTTCATGTAGGAGACTTGAGCATCTCTGGACTTCAGTATCTGTGAGGGTCCTAGAACCTCCTGGTATCACTGTGTACATACATATATACATGCATACACATAAGTTTATATATGTACTTATATACATACATGTATGCATACATGCATATGTTTATATACATATGAGTATTCATGTGTTACATACATGTACACAACTAGAATATATGTAGTTACATATTAATACCAAACATCTATCCAGATCAATCTTGAAATATACTTCTGCCAAAGGGTAAGTTGCAGGAAGAGCAGGAAGGGACAAGAGGAGGGGTGGAATTTCTGAATTATTTTCTATGCACACAGGTAGGGCTTGACTTGTAAAACAGCAGTTTCAGGAAACTACGATGAAAGGAAAAGCAGACAATGAAAGGTATCGGCCCACCAGGTGAGGTGGCGCACGCCTTTGGTCCCAGCACCTGGGAGGCAGAGGCACATGGATCTCAGTGAGTTCAAGACCAGCCCAGTCTACAAATAGGGTTCCAGGACAGCCAGGACTGTTACACAAAAACACAAAACAAAACAAAAACAAAAAAGGTGCCAGTGACAGTGAATGAGACATAAGGCCCATGACCGTGATTAGAGGGCAAACTCCCCCGGCCTGGAGACGGGCCAGGCGGCAGTTAGGGGATGTGCTGTACTCACGGTGAGAGTAAACTTCAGAAGCTGCCTGCCTTCCTGGGCTCTGAAGCCTGGCACCATCTCATCCCTACCCGCAGCAAGCCGGGAATGCCACGGCATTCATTCCCTCGCTCGGCCTGAGTCAGGCCCCCACCCACGGTGAGCCAGGCAGAGAAGCCCCTGCCCCTCTCAGTGGATCTCACATTAAAGAGGGGCACTAGTGGAAACCAGGCACACGAGAGAGAAACCGTAAGCAAAGGCAGTAGGAGGCCCGGCAACATCATTGCTCCGCTGTGGTTTGTTTTCTGCAGCAACGACAACGCCTTGGGTACCCTGAGGGTCTACACTGCGCGTTCATGTCTTCAGCCGCAGAGCTCAGGACCCAGCCTGAACCAGGTGGGTGGGAATGATGGGAAGGAACAAACACGAACCTGCTACTTGAGGCTTTAAGCAGGGCCATGGCCGGACTGAAGCAGCCTCCCCGGACTACCTCCCTTTGTCAGGGTTTCCAAGAAAACACCCAGCTTCCATCTTATAACAAAGTCAAAAAGAAAGTCGTCAGGACTTACGCTGCCATACGCAAACGAAATGTTTTTTCCAGACTACTTTGCTAGAGTAAGCACTCTCTAACATTCGAAAATATCTATACCTATGTATAGATATGTATCTGTGTTGAGTCACATTGGCTGAATAAAATACAGATACGTGTGTGCAAAAGAGCATTGAGTGTAGCATGTATCTATTTACAGAGGACTCCGATGTTGCTATGTAGAGACTTGGTCCTTACTATGCAGCCTTAGATGGCTCAGAGCTGGCTGAGTAGATCAGGATGGCCTTGAACTCACAGACATGGGCCTGCCTCAGCCTCCCAAGTGCATGAGCCACCATACCCAGATGTTTACAGAGTTTTGATGGACAAATATAATACACTCGCAGCTCATTGGAAGAGAAAAAAATTCGGCAGGGGGATGAGGGGGGCTACTGTTTAATTCTGCAATAATATCCTACATTTGGACACACTGAAGGGATTAACAGTTGGTTCACTTGAATAGAAATAATAGGAAATGGATTTAGACTAAGAGTTCCAAAGCCTTTTATGTAAAAGGCCAGAGAGCAAATATTTTGGCTTTGCAAGCAACATACAGTCTTCGTTCCATAATCTCCTTTGCATCTGTGTGTTTATGTGATTTATTTTTTTACTTGACTATAATGTAAATGTGCGTGTGCGTGCGTGCGTGCGTGTGTGTGTGTGTGTGTGTGTCTTGTTTCCTTAGCTACTGAGCCGAAAGCCCCCCACTGTTTATTGATTCCTATCTTCCAGCACAAAAATGAGATGCAAGGAGTCCCCAATTCCAAGCAAACCCAGTACTGTCCCCGTGTCCCCCCATACCTCTCTGAATCTCTCCAGCTCGTTCTGGAGGGCCTGCCTGGATGTCTCCACCTCGATCATCTGCTGCCGGAGAGTTTCGTTTTCGTCTTCGGCTTTGGCGCGCTTTTCCTCCACGGTTTCCAGTTCGTGGTGCAATCTGACGGACACATCTTTGGCTACCTGCATTGGACATTTGGGGATAATCATCCGTCGGGATATGAAGTCTGAGGGGATGCTAAGGGAATATTCCGACAACCCCAGACGAAGAATCCTTAGCTTAGTCATAGCAAGAATTCAGGAAATACTTGACAGACCTATATATATAACGGAAGAAAGTTATACATGTCAAGCATTCCCTGGTCCAAAAATTGAACCTCTGAAATCTCTCAAATCTGAACCCCTTTCAGACACAAACACTTTGAATAATGAATACAGTCTTAGTGTTCCTATAGCTGTGGGGTGCATGCCTTTAATCCCAGCACTTGGGAGGCAGAAGCAGGTGGATCTCTGCGAGTTCTAGGCCAGCCTGGTATACAGAGCTAGTTCCAGAACAGCCAGGGCTGCTACGCAGAGAACCCCTGTCCGGAAAAACAAAAACAAAACAAAACATTTTTATTCTATGTGTAGAGGTATCTGCCTATATGTGGCTGTATGCCACATTCACTCCTGATGCCCACTGAGACCAGAAGAGGGCGTTGTATATTATGAGACTGGAACCACAGACGTTTGTGGATGCTGACCATGTGGGTGCTGGGAATCGAATCCAGGTCCTCTGCAAGAGCAGTAGGTAAGGCACATTGGTGTGTGGAGGTCCCGCCTCAGATTCCCAGGAATGGGATGCTGCGTGAGCTCACTCACCTTCAAGTCCTGCTCCAGGCTTCTGATGAGTTCCCCATCCACCTGCCCTGTTTCCGCCACCTTCAGGCTTTTCTGCTCGGCCTTCCTGAGTCGGTACTGCAAGATCCTGCAGTTCTTGTTGGCTCGGTCCAGCTCTCTCCGGAGCTCCTGCAGCTGGTAACCATCCTCCTCCAGGTAGCTGTCTCTCATCTCTTCCATCTCCGCTCGGAGTTCATCCAGCTCATCCTAGGAACCCAGACACCACAGGTGAGACACACCCCGGCAGGCAGGAGGGAACTACAAGCATGTACCTCTCTGCATCCGCGTGCCCACCCCACTCCACCCTATACACCAAATGCCAAATGCCTACACGTACCCATGGGCTCGTGGCCATACCACATAAGACAGCAAGGGATTGGAAACCCTCACATGAGACCATAATGCCACCAAGTATTCGACTGAACGGAGGATCTAAAACAGTCACGACTCCTTACAGCTTCTACAATGTACTGGCTTCCTTTACTTCCTGACATCTCCAGAGGTGAACTCAGCTCTGCCAATAACTAAGCCTTCAGAGTCAAGCCAAAGGCACAATGTAGGTGCTAAGATAAACCAGACAGACCTTACCCCATCGGTGGACATAAAGTTTAGTAGGATAATAACTGTTGATTGCCCTCGAATTACAGCAAGCCTGCAAATGTCTCTAAAATTCTATTCCACAATACAAATGTCAGTGATTCTATGTGATGAGAAACATTTTCCACTATTTCAAATACACACTGAGTTTAAGATCCCTCCCCCCAATTTCCTATCCTGCATTTCCCATACCTTCCATTTTTACTATAAAGATGAGCATTCCTAAATGCAAGAAAACATTACATAAAATGATAGAGTCCCCTGTTCTACACCAAGCTCTGTCTAGCCTTAGGCCCCTACACAGATCAGTCTGAATATCAAAATAAAGTCATACTGTTTCCCATGCCACCACCAAACGAAACTGTTGTTGTGTGACCTTTGGAAAAATCAGGATGTCCTAAGCAGGCCATCCCGATGCCATGGTGACACACTCCCTGGTGCTTTCATCGTCATCAGGAGGAGGGTAACCTGCGGTAACCCAAGCCGTACACTGCTGTTTTCCTCTGGCTGTGTTCCTTGGTCCTGCCTTTCGGGGACAGACACTTTGACACACCAGACGGCTCGGTGTTCTTTGTTTCCGCTTTCTTTAGTCTGTCTGTAAAATCAACCTCAGCCCAAGGAACTCTCGCTTCCAAGGAATGAGGTGAGCTTGGTTCTAGAATTACAAACAAGACCACATCCCAGCGTGGTGGCTTCCGGCGTGGTGGCTCCGGGCTCTCCCACCACACAGCCCACACTCCTGCTGGCATTTTCATCACCTCAGTGGGAAACTCTCCTCCCAGGCTCCCAAACCCCAATCCTAATCCAGGGTTCGGCCTCAATCCCAAAAATAAGCAAAGCCAGGCAAGGCTCCACGCTTCCGAGCAGGCCTCCAAATCCTTGCCATCCTACAGCCGTGGAGTTAACCTTCAGTTAGCATGTCAATTCAAGGACTCTATCCACTACGGAAGCCTCTGGGACTTGTCTTTGTCAAAGACCTGCCTAGCACGGCTTCCCACCACAATGGCCCGCTCAAGGCTCCTGGGGACTGTATACCTCACTGCCTTTCTGCCCTCCTAAAAATGTTCCTGCCTAGATCCATGGGGGCCATGGGGACCCTGCCATCCCCTCCCCTCCCATGATATGTAAAGTGCATGGGGCCCTATGACCAGCCCCAGGCTGTCTGTCTGTCTCTCTCTTTTCTCCCATCTCCTTATCACCATTTAGTATTATTTGTGCATTTTTTTTTCCTTCCTGTTTTTCAACCTACCACAAAAGTGAGCTTTGGCGACCTGACACCTTGTCCCCTGGGCCTTACCCAAGGTAGCATAAGGTACACAGCGGGCTCTCAGAAAGCATTTGTGACATGAGCACACAGGAACATCATCAACACGCAGGAAAGACCACATCATCAACACAGCGCAACTCAAACTTAACTGCAACATTGCTTTGATCCAACCTTGAGGCCTAGTAAAGAATCCCCGCCCCCAAAAACCAGTAAGTATAGCTGCAGTACACAGAATATAGTAGTTTGGGGAGAACGTTGAGGAAATCATTCTAGAAATGATTATAATGTGCAATAACTGCGGATTCAAATGCCAACAGAGGAAGAAGCTCTCACTTATTCCTATTTATTCTGTTAATTCTGACACGCAAGAAGAATGGGGAACTCCCACCCACACTGGATGCCCCGCCCCCCAGCCCTCTTTTGTCCTGCTATTTATTCAGTTTGTTCCAGGGTTCTCAAGGTTCTCACCACCCTCCCTAATCCTGATTCGTTCTTAACGCTGGGGATTTACTTAAAGAACAAGTTTCCCCAGGTCAGCCTGACAAGACCCAGGACAGAAAGAAATATCCTAAAAACGAGACTGTCTTGGGTAAAGATGAAGTTAAGGAAGCACGTGGAAATAGGGCAGGCAGGCTCGGAGGAAGATGCTCTCCCATCCCCCTCAGCTATACTCAATGGTCTTAGAGCACAAAAAAGTGGGAGCCCATCCCCCAATCACAGTTTGCAGCTTCCTCCCAACAGTCCACTATCCTGACCAACGGGATCCCCTCCTGTGGCTTGCTGGCCAGCTAATCTAACCCAATCAGTGAGTTCCGGGTTCACGAAGACACTGTCAAATTAGTAATAATAAAGTGAAAATCAGCTATCAACCTCGGGCATCCACAGGAACACACATACTTGTGTATGCCTGCCTGAACAACACACGAGAGGTGTGCACACAAACACACCCCCACTCACACACACACAAACACACACCCCACACACACACACACACCCCCATACACACACACACCCCACACACACACCCCCACACACACACACACAGAAACCTTCACCCACTTTCTAACGCCCAAAATAAAAATCTCACCCTCTTACAGACTGTTTTATGTTAACATTGAAAATATCACGATAAATCTGAACTATTCTGCTGGGTGTGGCGACACCTGCCTTTAATCCCAGCACTCAGGATGGCCAGGTAGGTACAGGAGCCATGGTCTTTATCAGGGGTTTTCAACCTGTGGGTCATGAGCCCTTTAGGATTGCCTAAGATCACTGGGAAACACAGGTATTTACGTTATGATTCATAACTGTAGCAAAATGACAGCTACGAAGGAGCAATAACAATAATTTTACGGTTGGAGGGAAGGGTACCACGACACAAGGAACTATATATATATTAAGGGGTCACAGCATTACGAAGGCTCAGAACCACTGGTCTACATAGTGAGATCCAGTCCCAATGAAATAGAAAGAAAAAGGCCAAGGCATGAATGCCTAGAATGAACTGTTCAGCCCTTAAAATGCTTTACAAAAGAAAATAGAAGATACAGTTCTCAGATATTAAAATGCCCTTAGTTTTCACACAGGACAACAGGGTTGCCTCGTCCACCCCTGCTGCTGGCTATGCCTGAGAAAATAGCCATGACCAGCTAAAAAGAAGCAGCACCTTCACCTCTGTGAACGAAAATCCCTGGAAGGAGTCTGTGGCTGCAGACACTGGTGGACGGGCTGGAATTTCAGTGCTGTGGGGAGATGAGGATTCTGCAGTGTCAGAGGCTAACTACTTTATCTTGGGCTAGTGTTAGCCTTTCGGAACAGTCATGCCCTGTCCCAGTCTGTATCTGAGCAAACACCTGTGATAATAAATAAGGTTTCCTAAAAGCTGTTTACTTCCAAGAGCAACAGCTTCCAGCAAAGCACTGGGATCTCCCCATCGCTGCACGGCCTCTCTGGAGCACCCACCAGGGTTTTAAGGTTGCCTTGCATCTGACTTCCTTTGCACTGGAGAACTATAAAAATCCAGTGAAGCTGCTGCCACGTTAGAACTCGGAATTTGGAGTGGCCTGAATCTGTGCCCCGGGTCATGGTCACTCCAAAGGGCTCCAGAACAACCTCGTCTTGGTCCCTTTCAAATGAGAGCTGAGGTTTTTATGCTGACACCTCCAAGTCACTCAACAGGCCATATGTAAACAGATGATTTTATTCAGAGCACAAATAACCACTCACATTAGTAGGACTGGGAACCAGAGAAAGACCAGAGTTATTTTCATTTCAACCACAGTTTCCATAACCTTATATTTTACATAAATGTCTGAAACAGAAGGCACCCTATATGATGTTCTTTACCCTCCTTGCTAACCCTAAAATAAACCTCCATTTTTAGAGACAAACCTAACTGAGGACAGGCCCTGTAATCTGTGTCTCAGAGCTAATAAGGGAACGTTGACTGCAAGCATGGCTGCTACCACAGACACCCCAGCTTGAGTAAACACAGCAAATTAGCTGTTACAGGCAGGGCAGACGAAACAGTAACAGACCTACAATTGCACTTTTACAAAAGCCCAACATCCATGTCAATTAAGAAAAGTTGCCTGGCATTTAGAGCCTGAGAGAGGATGGCAATACATCTGCATGCCCTAGAGAAAATGGAGCAGCAGCCGGGGAAGGGGCACAGAGTCTCAGAAGCAGGAACCCGTTCAAATGAGAGTTCAAGGTTACACAGCAAGGTAAACTGAGGCTGGCATCTCAACTCTTTCCGTGGCCTGGAAAACTGTGATCGTCAGTGATCTAGTGACAGTTGTTAGTTACCCCGGAGGCAAATTATTTTACCACATGAGATGTTGGCAGCCTCCTGAAACACCAAAGGTATTGGGCTCACGGTGGATTGGGATTGTTCAAGCTAACACTACACTCATTAACTGCTGAGGACATGCTAAACTCCAGACACAGTGTGTTCTTGAACATTGGGAGCATCCACCATTTTTTTTTTTTTTTTTTTTTTTTTTTGAAATTTTAGGACTATCAAACAAAGCAGAACATGCATTGTTTCCGACAGATACAATCTCGATATAGAAAGTGACGGGCAAATGTGGATGTCTCCCACCGTGCACGCGTTGCTTTTTACGATCTGCTGTTGTTTTTACCTATGTGTATGTGCCTGCGTGAATTTATGTGAACCAAGTGTGTGCGGAGGACAGAAGGCATGGGACCCTTCAGAGCTGTGCCAAGGTGCCATGTGGGTGCTGGAAACGGAACCCAGGTCCTCTGCAAGGGCAGTAGATGCTCTTAACTGCTGCGACGTCTCTCCAGCCCCTGATGTCCTTTTATACATGGGATTTATAAAGGGGGACGGTGTTCCTAATCAATAGTTTGTTTTTAGCATCTTGTATATATTTAAATGTTATTTAAAAAAACTACTCATTTGTAACTCCATTTTTATGACATATTTTGACCTGTAAAAACCAATAAATTACATTGTATTTATTCTTGGGGGAGGGGTATGCACCACATACCTGAGGAAGTGTAGAGAATTAACTTTCAGGGACTGTCCTTTGTCCTTCCACCAGGTGGGTGGCAGGGATCAAACCCAGGTTTGGCAATGACCGACCGTGATGACCCGCTAAGCCACCTCCCTGCCCACTAACCACATTTTAAAAATATTTCATATAATATAGATTCTTGAGGTTGTGTGAAGCTGTCCAATGGTTTCCCTTTGCTACATATAATGAACCAAGCCTCTAATCACATTGGAAGCATTTTGGGTGCCATGTGTACAGGTGAGTAAAGCAATTTTAACCATAAAAACCAAATCCGGGACGTCATGGTATAATTAACCAAACTCTAAATCACACTAACAATTATATTCAAATCTCATTTCCCTTAATCAAAGGTTAATGGCATATATGTGTGATAATGCCATAACGAAATGCATCCATCACTTTGTACCTGAACTTAAGATCAGTAACTACTTCTACATTAACAACTCCTTGCAAACAGACCCAGTGGAAACACTAACAGCCTTAAGCTACTGTTGCAATAGTCTCCTCTTGTGGGAGTTCAAAGCAGAAACTGCTGTCCTTTGTCATATAGGAATAATCCGTCTCACTTCCTTTGGGACAATGGCAGAGCTCTGTGCAGAGGGCCAGCTGTAGATGGGCAGGCCCAGGGACTGCCACTATTGTTTACCAAGTGACAGTCCAGCTGCAGCTGAGTGGCTACTGTCCTGATCACAACATCTTGCCACCTACGATTAGCATATTGGTGCTTTCATGGCTGACTAAAGAATGCCTGTGTGAAACAAAATGTTAACACCGCCCCAAAGAAATGGGATGGGGAGGGGAGGAGAGGGGAAGGGAAGGGAGAGGAGGGGAGGGGGGGGGTCCACCCTCCAGCGGCTGAGATGCCAGTTCTTCCTACACCAACACCCCACCCTCCTGCCATTCTGAGCACCTGCCATCCAGCCAGCCCAAATGGAACAAACTAAAAGTGTCCCCCAAATCTCAGGGTGTTCCTGGTGCCAAGACTGAGCTTCGTATACAGATGACACGGACTCAGTCCACATCACCTTCTGAAAACCCAAAACCTCAATGACCTCTTTTAAGGGATCGCTCCTCCCAAGAAGCCAGGTATCTGCCCTCACTTTTCTTTTAAGTAAAAGGGATTCTTTCTAACTCAAAGCACAGCAGAAAGAAACAGCCCTTCCTATCCTAACCCTGGGCCACTATGCAGGACATCGGATAGAGAGCCCACTATCCGGGGACAGGGGGCAGGTTGTGCGCACAGCACAGTAAAAAGTTAAGACTGCTAAGAGCATTTGCAAAACCCACCAATGAACTCAGTGATTACCACGTGAAACGCCGTAGAAACAGAGGGCATAATTAACATGTTGACAATGAGCCGCCCTGCTCGTCTGATTGTCCCAGAGCACTCAAGCAACTCGACAGGCAGGGAGGAACCAAGCCAGGGTTTTGTGAAGTCTGTCCTCAGCATTAAGAAACTTGTCTGGCTTTGTCTGGAAAAGACCCAAAAGCATTGGCCTTAATTTCTGAGTATTATCTGTGAGTTCATCAGAGGTCAAAGGACACCCCAAGTGTGTTTCTGCTTGTATTTCTATGCAAAGGCAAGCCACCAGAACTGAGGCATCCTGATTTATTCATCTAATTATCTAGTGCCCTTTTTTGGTCAGAGATGGACACAGACAGGGTCAGAGAGGAGCCTACATGCCACACAGCAGAAGAGAAAGTGGACTCAAGCGAGAGGTGCCCTTTCAATTTCCTTACCAAGGAGACATCCTCCCAAAATAATGTCAACCTCGTTTTCTTACTCCAGACACTTGGGTTAATTCTGCAAGTCCTGCACCACTATGGTAACAGCTCAGAAAATAACACAATGCCGAGAGTAGTCACAACCATCCAGAACCTACTGACATAAAATCTCTGCCCAAAAGTTCTTCTCAGAGAACACCTAGTGCAAGCAGATGCCATCTCAGGAGTTCCGTGCACGGGTCACACGTGCCTCTACCATGGGGGTGGGTGGGGCACGGTACCCCAGTGCTGCGTCAGCAAGCAAAAGGCAAAATTAAGTTTATGATTCACACAGTCTAGCTACCAGGTGCAAAAAAGGATGACTATGGCCCACACCTCACCCGGATACAGCTATACAGTCCGACCAATTCCTAGGCAAGGGGGCAGGCTCGCTGGCCTGTAGGAAAGTCCATTGGGGCTCTTTACTCTTGGACATTGAACTACTATATATAACCCAAGCTTCGGAAGAACCCAGCAGACACATGGCTTACACACACAGGCAGTTATTCTGCTTCCTGCTCTCCTTCAGACCCTGCCTAAGCAACTCTTTCTCCTGCTGTCCAAGGAAAGGCTGAAGGATGGACTCCACAGGCTCAGGGGACAGATGGTCAGACACTTTCTCTCTGGGACGCAGCAACACAACATTTCTTGCAAATCAAACCTTAGCAGTGGGCTTTCTGTAGCCCTTCAAACACAGGCCAGTGAGACACACTCAATATGGGCCTTTCATCTAAGAAAATAGAGGTCCCCTGGGAAAGCTTTAAAAAAAAGCTCTGAGGCATTGCACAGTGTAAGCCAGCTTTGCTAGCAAGTGGAGTGCGGCCTGGTATGCAGCAGCCTGGTATGCAGGCTCTGGAGGGGTCAACTGAAGAGAGGGTAGCCCTGGGCAAGGCGTAGTGTCTGATGCCTAGCATCCTGCCTGAGGAACTGCAGCTGTGATCCAGCAGCAGAAGCAGCAGGGTCTGGAGGTGTGGGGCAGCAGCATACATCTTCCTTAGCATGCTCAAGCCCCGAGTTCTACACCTAGCAGGGTGGGCTGTGAGGACGTGGACCAAGCCCAATCAATCCACGTTGGCAGGGGTCCAGTGAAATGACAGATGCATCCAAATCAGACTCCAAGGTCAGATCACAGTTAAAATTAGTAAAAACAGGCAAGGAGAATAAAGCGGTTATCTGAGAGCCTAAGTTGCCTGCTCTGAGATCCTAGGGAGCTGTGACAGTTTCTTTAAAGAACACTCCATTTTCTGTCATGTCACCCAGCAGAACTACTGCAGGTCAGAGGCCGTGGGTTAGGCGGCCTTTTCTGTCCACACCTTTGAAACAAATGCACTCTGCTACCTATTACGTAAGGCCAAGCGGCAAGAGGAAATACATTATCAGAAGCATCCCCAAGTGCTTGTTCTGGATGCCATCCATCTGTCTGCCTTGCTCCACCTGCGATGACCTAATTACTGCACTTCGAGTAAGTTCTGATAAACGACTTGGGGTCAGAGGACCCACCGTGTTAGTTAAGGCGTCCATTCCAGCTTGAACTGTCCATTTCACTAGCATCGCCTCAAAGACCTGAACCTCCATCCCAGCCTCAACCCGGCAGGTTCCACACCTGCTAACAAAACAAATCGCACAACGCACTACATAAAGCGTGGACGACAGCCTGGCTCTGAGCAGGGTAATCAACAAGACCGCAACAGAGACGGGAGTGAGTAGGTTTACACTCCTGGAGTTATTTACTAGCCTGAGGGTCACAACAAATTAGTTCACTTCCACCACCCCCCCTTTGTTTTCTCTCATCAAATCATCTCAACTGTCCTTAACTCACCCCCAACACCGTTTAAACCCTCTCCCACAGGCCTGCCCTGGAGAGAAGATGGAGTCCGATTATCCACCCCAATGCTAACAAGACAAGGCCACGGCTAGCACGCCACACTCGGTAACTAACACTCAGGAGTGTGGGAGGCTGCAGTTCCTTAGAGAGAGCCGGCGAGTCCTTTCGTGACACGGGCTGCTCACAAAAACATCGCTGTCCCTGAACACAGGCCACAAGTTCAAGGCCCTTCGTCTGAATTTAATATTTATGTATCTATCACTAAAAGGACCCGCCCCCCCCAAAGACCTGGAGGACACCGAGTGGGGGCCCAGCTTTCTGAACCCACAAGAGGACCTGCGGATAAGTCCAGCACCTGGAAACCACACCTCACACAAGTGCACGTGTAGGGTCAGGGCTGGGCATCTAGATAATTCTCAACAGGTGGCAGTGCAGGGGTCAATGTGCTGAGAAGGATGTATAGCCACCCAAGAGGCATCGGCTAAAAACAGTTGAGAGCCAAGGGTTAAAAACCAGACCTACAGGTCCCCCACAAGTTTGGGGTTAAGTTACCAGAACCCAGTGGATCGGGGCAGCAGTGAGGTGCAGACTAGAAGGGTAAGGAGTTCATGAGCCCCCAGGAGACTGGGCTCGCCCGGCCCCGGGGAGCCAGGGGACCCTGCCACCCCAGAGGCCGCTCACCTTGAGGTAGTCATTCTCCGAACGCAGCTCCTCTATCTCCCTCAGCAGCTCTTCCTCCTCAGCCACCACCAGGAGCCGGGGCTGCTGGCCCAAGCCGGGCTCCCTGGGGGTCCCGAGAATCGTCCTCTCCGGTGGCGGTGGCGTTCGGCCCCCGACATCCTCCAGAGAACCGGGTCCCGGGGACCCCGAGGGGGCCCCGCCTGGGCTGCTACGGCCCCCGGGACTGGCACCAGCGGCAGGGGGCGCCGTGAGCAGCGCGGGGGGCTCGGGGCTGCCGGGTGGTGGCCCGCGGGCTCCGGGGCTCTGAGTGGGCGCTCCGCGCAGGGGCTCCCGGTCACTGGAGCCGGTCCCCGACTCGGCGTCGCTGCTGGCCGCGGGGAGCAGGCGCTGCTCATCAGACAAGGGCTCGGAGGCGCAGTCCGAGAGATCCGAGCTGCTGTCCGTGTGGCTGACACGCGATCCGGCCACCGAGGTCACAGAGAGGGTCACGGCGGGGACCCGGGCGGCGGGAGCCGGGGTCCCGACGGCGCGAGCTGGAGGCGTCCCGGGGCCGCGCTTGGCTTTGCGGCCCTTGGCGACGGCAGGCGGCGGCTCGGCCCCAGCCGGCCTCCCGACCCGGGACAGTGGTTCCGCGGGCCCCGCGCGCGCCGCCCTCCTGGTCCCCGGGGTGGCCTTGGCGCCGCCCGCCGCCCTGGCTCCGGCGCCCGGCGGCGGCTTGTCCTTCGCGCCGGGGACTACGCCGCTGCGCCGGGAGAGGCGGCCGGGTGCGGCCGGGGGCCCGGGCGACGGCGACGCCTTGCCAGCGAGGCTGGGCGAGCGAGGAGCGGCGGGAGTCGGGGCACGGCCCGCAGAGGGGGTGGCGGGAGCGGGCCGCGTGTGCAGATCCTTGAGGAAAGGTCTGGCGGGCGAGGGCGCGCGGTGCAGCCGCCTCCTCTCGGCCAGCGGGTGCAGGTGGTGGTGGCGGTGATGCTGGCCGGCTGGCTGCGGCTTGGTGTCCGGGGCGCCGCCGCCCGCGGGGCCGTTCAGTGTCTCCATGGCCCGGGCGGCGGCCGCGATCCGCAGCTCAGGCGGCAGATGCTCCGGGCGGCGGCGGCGGCGTGCAGCCTCCCCGCGCGCCCGGTCATCACTGACCCCCTGCCCCGCCCGGCGTGCGCCCCGCGCTGCCGCCGTCCCCTCCCCCTCACTCGGCGGACCCGGGGGAGTTTCTCCCCTCGCTGGGGTCAGCGGCGCTCGGGTTCTCCCGGCACAGCCGCCTGCGCGGCCGCTCGCATCCACTGCGCCGTGCGTTCAGAGCTCGCAGGCAGCCGCGGCCTCGCACACAAAACACTTGTCTGGCGGCGCGCGCCGGGCTCCTGCGCTGCGCTCCCCGCCCACTGCCAGTCCGCGGGGACAGACCGGCAGCCACGGCTTCACCCGGCGGCTCGGGCGGAGAAAGGCTGCACGCGCGTCCCCCTCCGTCCCCAGCGCCGCGCGCACGCCCCGCCTCCTGCCACCCGGCCGGGGAGGGGAGCGCAGGGGCGGGGCGGGCTGGAGGGCGGGGCCAGAGCTCGGGGGACGCAGAGCCCGCGTGCCCACGCGCCCTCGCCGCCAAGGACCACTGTTTGCCTTTGGATGTACGAGGGACCCCACCCGGAGCTGGCTGGGGAGGGAGGATGCTGGGATAAAGGGAGGGAAGCCGGAGAGCATGGGCCACTCGGGGACACTGAAGGTGCGGGCGCTGTGGAGGGGCCCTCGCAGTGGGTGCCAGCTTTCTCCCCGGTCCGCCCAGCCCCCTCCATCCCGTCCTGTCCTGCCTCCCCCCTTCAGCTCGCCCCCCACCGCTCTTCCCGGAGCTCCGCTGGTACCGGATGCAGCGTCAAGACCGGCCCAGTGCTCCACAGTTGGCACCCCCAGTGGCCTGGGCAGCTCCCGAGAGGGAGGAGAGCTGCGGTAGAAATAGGAGAGGCCGCTCGCCAAGCTCGGGGTCTGAAAGGGAGCTCACATTTATAGTTCCAGCGGCCTTGAGCCAGGCGCTGCTGACACACGCCTTATCGTCCTAGTAACAGTCCCGAATTGGAAACCCTGTCTTCAAAACGAGACACGGGCGCGAGGAGGTGACTGAGCTCCGTGGCTGATCCGGGTTTCGAACCCACGTCTGCAGGAGTCTCAGCAGTATACCTTTGAGCCTCAAGGGACCTGAGCACAGTCTCCGCCCGCCCTGAGGGCAAGACGCTTGACCTTGTGAGTCTCAGATTCCTTCCTCACCTGTGGACTCAGAACACCGAATCTGACTGTATTCTGATTAAATGAGGAAATAGGAGGACGGGTCCGTTTGCTGGAAATGCTTTTGACAGATAGTGAGTGTAGTTATACCCCAGGCTTTGGATGGATAGTAAAGGCGCCGAAGACAAGCTTAAGTTGTCTTTTATCCAGCCTTGGTGTTTGGGAAGCAGGGAGAATGCTGTGTCTTCCTGAAAGATGCGCTGGTCTTTGGGCAGAGGCCAGTTCACAGTGCCTTGTAAGGAGGGCAGGGCTTAGATTTAAGGCTGTGGAGGAGAGAGGGACGTATTCCGGGCCTGATTCATCTCATTTGCTGAGACAGACGCAGAGCAGCAGGCTGGGGCAGAGAGTGGGGGTGGCTGTAGCATGAAACACCCCAAAGAGTGACTTGGAAATGTCAAAGGAAAACTACTCCAAAGTCTGTGATCTTAACGACAGAATGGCCCTACTTAGCCAGAACTGTCCGAAGCTGCACGAGAAACTGACTTTTATTGTTTCTAAATCCAGAAAGTGCTCTATGAAGATACCACGTCTTGTCGTGGCTTGAAATCAGACCCTATTGAAACCAGGCCAGGACTTTGAGAATCTCTTTTCTGGAAATCTTTTGAAAGCAAGACACACCAAATATAATCCGTCCTCAGTAGCCTTGGAGTGCTTAGAGGAAAAAGACACCAGTTGGTTCGATTGTGGGCCAGGAAAGAAAATAGAGGCCGGCAGCCACGCATGATTAACCATGACCACTAGAGGGAGCTCCAGTGTCCTTCAGTACTAAAGCGGCTCCAATTCCCGGCAGGTGACCTAGAACTCCCACACCCTCACATTCCTGAAGAATTACGCCCAGCACTCTAGGCACAGCGTGTCACCTCTTCAGACTATACACAGTCAAGCAGAGGTCCACCCAAAAGCGATTCAGTGAGCTGTCCTCCAAAAACATCCCCAAGACTGGTACCCAACGTCCTTTACAGAGGACAAAGTTCCTCTTTCTGAGGATGACGGTGATGCTCCTGCACCTGGCCTGAGGTGTTAGGTAATTCTTTGTTTTCCTGTAAGTTAATGAGTTTAAAGAGGCGGGTGCTTGTTGGATTGGATTGGTGTGGCTCAGTGCAAGCATGTGGACGGACAGGAATTCCAACCCCTGCACCCAGGCAAAAAGCAGAGAGGTCCGTGTTCTCCTGTGACCCGCGCACTGGAGAGAATGGATCCAGTAGATTCCAGGAGCTCACTGGCCAGCCAGCCTAGCAGAAACAAATGTGTTCTGGGGTCTCAAGAGGTGAAGCAGAGAGAGGAGAGAGGGAGGGAAAGAGGGAGGGAGAGGAAGAGAGAGAAGGAAGGAGAGAGAGGGAGGAAGACAACTGCCCTTCGTGTGTGTGTGTGTGTGTGTGTGTGTGTGTGTGTGTGTGTGTGTGTGTACGCGCATCCTGGGGTACACACTATACATATAACACACACGTAGGTGAATGTGTGTGGGTGTATACACAAATACACACATATGGTTCTGCCGCCGGTGGGTAAGATGCTTAAAGTCAACTGTAATTTCAAAAGAGATTTTTTCCCCCTCTTATTAGTCTAAAGATTAAGGGTTTAACTTAAATGAAACTTAAGTTCCTTTTTCTGTAGAACAATAACACAACAAAATGTGCCTATGCCTGTTTGGTGATTTGCCCTCAGATGTAGACCTCAGCCGCTCTTCAGGAAGTGATGAGCCAGCCTGCCTCCATCTTGGTCTTAAAAGCCATCTTATAGCAAAGACACACTGGGTTCATTCCTGCTGATGACTAAATCTGTCTCTCAGGGACTGGGCTGTAACCTAGCTGTAACCTTAACTACAAATGGGTCTGCAGTGGCTGTTCCCGGAAGCCACAACGGTGTCTTTGTATCAAAAGTTGTGTAAACCATCTTGCAACCCTACCTTTATTTCGGAAGCTTGTTATGACCCCCTCATAATCATGCCTTTGTTTCAGGAGGTCATTGGGACTAACTTGGTACACATATGTACCTCTCCTGTAACCCAGCCTATTTGGCACACCAAATCCCCCATTTGGAAACCCCCACCCCCACCCCTGAGCTATAAAAACTCTGCCTTCCTTTCATCCAATGCTGACCTCTTGAACCTCCCTGTAGACAAAAAGTTTGCTTTGATTAATTGCTGGCCTTGATTAATTTGCCCACGATTATTTGGGTCAGTGGTCTCTTTCCTCGAATCTTTGGGACTAACAGACGGTGACTAACACAGAGTGGTTTTGCTGTCTTCTTCACCAGGGCCTTTCTGAGCATCTCCCTGTCTCTGGGTGATGTGTCCCTTCGTAATGTTCCTCCTCCGATGGCCTAAATTCTGTGCTTGCAAGCCTCTGCGTCTCTCAGGGCCCCGGTTTGGCTCTGGGTTCCTCCGCCATCTCTGTGACCAGCCGTGCATGGGACCATGTTACCCTGTCTACTCCAGCAGAGATATAATTGAGGTTCTTTGAAGTCACACACTCTGCACGGGTTTATAGCTGCATTGTCACCTCCTTGTCAAAGAGCAGTGTGGGATGTGGTGGCCAGAGCTGGGGCACAGATAACAAAACTGGGTTCCAGGTCCTGCCAAAGTTACTGTTCTCCGAGACCTTTGATGTGGACTTGACTGGAATTTTCATTGTCCCCTCCCCTCCCCCACCCTTCCCTTTCTTTTCCTTCCCTTCCTCCCTCCCTCCCTCCCTTCCCCCTCGTTTTGCTATGTTGCCCAGGCTAGCCTTACTGCTGTGCTCATGGAACCCTCCTGTCCCAACTTCCCAA
Source organism: Cricetiscus sungorus (assembly GCA_030556225.1). NCBI lineage: Eukaryota > Metazoa > Chordata > Mammalia > Rodentia > Cricetidae > Cricetiscus > Cricetiscus sungorus. The sequence goes on along the minus strand of JANBXA010000328.1, from coordinate 5,716,271 downwards.
GTGAGCTGGGGTTACAGCCGTGCACTTCTTCCTGAGGACATTTTATATGTGAGTCAAGAGATCCGAGTTGTCACTGTAAGACACCTGCATTTGTCTGCACCTTAACAACTGCTTCTAATCAAAGAGTAGTTTGTTATATATTTTCTGCTCTGTTTATACATAAATTTTATTTAGTAAAATACACATTTTGTTTTTGTTTTTTGAGACAAGGCTTCTCTGTAGCACCTGAGCCTGCCCTGGAACTCACTCTGTAGACCAGGCTGGCCTTGAACTCATAGAGCTCTGGCTGTCTCTGCCTCCTGAGTGCTGGGATTAAAGGCCTGCACCACCACTGCCCGGCTAAAATACACAATTATTATGAATTACTCTTTGTTTTTATTATGACCATTACAGTGTTATATAAATTATTGAGTGTGTGTGTGTGTGTGTGTGTGTGTGTGTGTGTGTGTGTGTGTGTGTGAACTTTTTACTAGTATCTATCATGGTTGGGAAATGTCACATTATGCCTGCTCCTTCCTCCAAGGCAGTGTTCATTCTAATCCTTTCCACACCCCACCCCGAGACAGCATCTCACTGATACACATCCAGGCTGGCTTGGAACTCCCAGTAAACCAGTTGACCTCAAATTCTCAAGAGATCTGCCTCTGCCTCTTCTGCCTCCCGAGTGCTGGGATTAAAGGTATGTGCCACCATGCCAGGCCTAGCTTTTAAAAATACATGTCTAGAGTAATACACATATAATAATTCTCTTCTTGTGTGAAGGACATTTTCCTGGGGGAGGGGGGATACCCTCCGGCTTAAGCACTGAAAACCACAGCCTCTTGCCCAGACAGAACTGAGCCGAGCTGGGGAAGGCGCCCCTGGTGGTCAGCATTGGAACGACAGCCTCTCCCAGGGGTGTGCACAAAAGAGAATTTCAAAGTGTCAGCCCAGGGAGCAATTAGTCCCCATAGGAGTGGGTACCCTGTGTAATTTCGGATAGCTTCCAGGGGATCTTAAAAGGCTTCTTCTCATCAAAGGTTGAAGAACTCCTTTAGACAAGCTTCAGCATGATTGCCAACCTTAGAATTAAAAATTTGGACTTCTTTCCTCTGGCAACGTAAGTGCTAAATTTTTTTTTTTTCTAATTATATTTAAACGCTGTTCTGGGCCTCTACACTTGGTGCACAGAGAAAACATGTTAAGTAAGGGAAAGTAATGGAAGCTCTCTTCCTTCCCTGGCCAGCACCATAGAGCTGTGTTCTCAGTCTTGATTTACAATGTTGCAGTTTTCACAGCGAAGTACAGGCTGCCTTTTGCCTGCTTTTGTTGTAATTTGCCAGTGCTTATTTCTAACTCTACAGAGTTACTAGCCCTTCAAAGTGATGACAAAGGTGCAAGGGCTGGGGATGTAGCTCAAGGGTAACATGCTGGGGTAACCGAGCATGCACGAGGTCCAGTTCCAACATGGGGGGGGGGTACTAACAACCATCGCTACAGAGACTCTCTCTCTCTCTCTCTCTCTCTCTCTCTCTCTCTCTCTGTGTGTGTGTGTGTGTGTGTGTGTGTGTGTGTGTGTGTGTGAGAGAGAGAGAGAGAGAGAGAGAGAGAGAGAGAGAGAGAGAGAGAGAGAGAAGTCGTGCTTATGGTCACGGCATGCACGCACGCACACAGGCACATGGGGAGTATGAACATCAAGAGCATCAAGTCCCCTGAAACTGGAGGAGATACAGGCAGTTGTAAGCTGCCTTGTGTGGGCTCTGGGACCAACCTGGCATCCTCTGCAAGAGCAGTAAGTAGGCTTAACCACCCAGCCATCCCCCTAGAACCCGTAACCGTTTCTTCTTGCACTCTGACCAACTTGCCTGCTCATTTTTACATGTAAAAGGAAGACGGCAAAGCTAGAAAAACTCATGCGTTGAAAGCCCCAGAGTGGATCATACTAGGAAATCAGCTTCCACTGGAGGAGGGGGAGAGAGGGGAGGGGTCACATTCAAGATCACATTTTCACTATTATTTCTACATAAAATTACTATCTGGAAAATTTTGCTAATAAAAATTGAGGTGGTATGAACTCTAGGTCTGGAAAAAGTTATTTGTCCACAAAATAGCTCAGTCTTTCTGTCTGTTTGAGGCACCACCCATGTCATTTCAACAATGAACTTTAATAAGTTATACCTCTCAGATTTGTAGGCCTAAGGTTGAGATGAACTTGCAAGTGCTAATGACCATTAGGGGATTGATTATCCGTGGTAAGCTGTAGGCCACTTCTGCTCGCTCCCAGACAAGCAGACTGGAAGACGGGGAGCCAGGCAGGAGTTTCCAGTCTGATTCCACGCCCAGCACTTGGTCCAGAGGCTGTGACCTCCTGTAATTCCAGCTCTGTGGGATCCAAGGCCTTCTTCTGATGATCTTATACACGTGGCCAACACACAAGAGACACATACATAAATAAAAATAAAAAGATGATAAACACATTGCAATGGATGACCAATATACGGAGGAAAGTTAGTATGATGCAATGTATTTATTGAGAGCTAACCAAGTTTTGTGTAATTTTCTGTAGGCAGCCGCCCGAAGGACGCTGTTATAAGATGGCGAACTTCCTCTTTCTTGTATACCTTATTCGGGCATACGCCAGCTTGGCGGCTGCACTCCAGCGCGCCTGCTCGTTCCCTAGCCAATCCCGTGGCTCCAACACTGAGGCGAGGTCTTTTGAGCCTATGAGACCATGACCCGTTGCCTAGTAGGATATATAAGCAGCTGTCCCTTCCTGCCCGGGGCCCCTCATCTTCAGCTCTCCCTTCAACCAAGAGGCGCTCCAATAAAGTGTGATCTGAGAAGAATCCTCGTGTGGTTGCCGTCTTTCCCGCGGGTCGGGCTTGGCGCGCCACAATTTTCCTTGTGGAGATAGGGTGGACAGTGAGTCTCATTGTGTACCCAAGCCAGCCTTACACTCACCATCCTCCTGCCTCAGCCTCCTTAATGCTGGGATTGAAGTTTTATGCCAAGATACTCAGCTTTAACTTTATAATATCTTTGATTTAAATATCATTCCCTGGAATTTGGGAACAGAAAAGGATTTAAGGAGTTTTTGCTGTCCTCAAATGTCCCCCTGTGTTTCAAGGACCCTGTATCTGGCGTCTTAACAGTCAGTGCTTTGAAGCAGTTTTCCCTACGATGCAATTCATCATCCAGACTCTGGGACATTTATGACTCCATAATTACAGGGGTAACAGGTAAGAACCAGACCTGGCCTGGGCTCAGACAGTGCGGTCACTGTATGATTAATGCAAATTTCTCAAGGTAAGAACGTCTCTAGTCAAGCTGACTCATCTGTATGTCCACCCACACAGAGAGGACACCACCACTTTCCATTTTAACCCTTCCCAACAGACCAGGACAGAAGACAGGAAGAAACCCAGTCCAGTCTGTCACTCAGGTACATCCAATCACCGGAAGGCTATTTATCAAATACCCAAGATGCTAAATTTCATATACACTCTAAGAGTTGCAGGACCCAGGGCTAGAGAGGTGGCTCAGTGGTTAAGAGCACTGGCTGTTTTTCCAAAGGACCCAGGTTCAATTCCCAGCTCCCACATGGCAGCTCACAGCTGTCTGTAACTCCAGTTCCAGGGGACCCAACACCCTCACACAACATATAGACAGGCAAAACACCAGTGTACATTCAACAAACAAACAAAAATTAAGTCTGAGAGAGAGAGAGAGAGAGAGAGAGAGAGAGAGAGAGAGAGAGAGAGAGAGAGAGAGAGAGAGAGCTGCAGGCCGGGGAAACAAAGCATGGTGCCTGCCTTTGGGGGTCTCATAAGACAAAGACCTTATGAAAAAGAGAAAAGCTGTCACCAAGGTCATGAATATCGTGTCATGCAGTGTTACTCATCTTCAGTGAATACACAAACACAGACACTGAACTCACATGTCAGGTCCCGGATGCTACCTTCATATTTTGAATCTTCTACATTTACACGTGTCACCAGAGCAGTGGAAACATTGTTGCCAAACGAGCTCGGCTGCTATTGTTTTGCTTTGGATGGTTATATGACCTATAGACTATTGTCAGCTTTGTGGGGTGATTGGAGAAGGAACGCTGAGTAATGCCCATCGGTAACTCAGCTTGCCTTAGGCAAAGAAGATGCTTTAGGGTTGCATTTCCCCCTGAGCAGCACAAAGCAGGTATTTTGATTTGCAGGTTGAAGAAAGCAAGTCTTCAGGTGCCTAGGTTCAGTGACGGTTATGACAGAAGGAGCAATTGAGTCCATGGGAGAGAAAGTGGATCCCTGCTGTGGGTTGGTGTTATTTTCTAAGTTTCACAAATGAAGAAGCCACAGCACAGGGAAAATGACCACTTTGGGATGGTGAGAAGCTCAGTGGGTAACACACAACCCTAATTTCTCAAGATTCACAGGATAGGAAAGGACCAACTCTCAGGCGCGTGCGCGTGCGCGCACACACGCGCGCACACACGCACATAGTCACACATACATACATACACACACATTAATATGTACATAACTGTAATTTAAAAATATTTCCAAAGAAACGGCTGTTCTTCCATCAGAACTGGATTATCATGAGCCCAGGGAAATTGGCAAGGTTCACATTCCCTCACGGAGCTCCTCAGTCTACCTTCCTCTGGGTCACCCTATGACCCTGACAGCAGGACTAGTAATTAATTTGGAATGAGGTCATTTTGAACCATAAAGATGTGTTTAGGTGGCAGAGTCAGGCTGTGAACTCAGTAGTGTCCTGGTGTGCCCGAACTCTCCCCAGCTCTGTCTCCTCACATGTACTCTTCATCCATGTCCGTGAGGCCATCAGGCAGCCAGCCGTCAGAGCTGGCACAGGTCTGAGCGAGGGTGTAGGGAGAGGTTTCCAAGGTGCACACAGGAGAAAGATACTGAAGGGAGAAACTGATGGTTATCAGGCAGATGCCGCCCAGAGATGTCTTGCTTCTTTGTGGGAAGGAAACACTACACTCTGGAACCAGGGGCCATTCTGGAATTAGCGCGCCTAGGAAAACAGGTTGGGTATTGACTAAGATTCTGGGTCTTAGCAGGGCCCGATAGAGCACACCTTTAATCCCAGCACTCGGGAGGCAGAGCAGGTGGACTTCTGTGAGTTCAAGGCCAGCCTGGGCTACAGAGCGAGTTCTAGAACAGCCAGGGAATACAGAAAAACCCTGTCTCAAAAAAAAAAAAAAAAAAAAAAAAAAACCAAAAACCAAAAACCAAAAAAAGATTCTGTGCTTTCGGGGAGTCCCTGGGGTCCACTTAAGAAGGACAAGTTCTGTACAAATTAAGAGTTGAAAAACTCATTAATGTGAAGAATTGCATAGGAGTGTGGGTATGGAGCAGCCTCATCCACACGTGGTGGTCCACAGAAAGGCTGATCACGAAAACGCTGTCAGTGTCCTTCTTCAGAGAGAATGTCCTGTGAGAGGCTCACGAAGGTGGAGACAGCTGGTCTCTGATGCTCTGGGACATGAGAAGAGCTCCTGTCTTCCCAGCTCCCATTCCGAGGGTCTGGGTTTCAGCAATGTCCCTGTCCTCTCTGAGAACGCCCTTGGGTGGCCGACGCACCACCGGGTGGGTGGACAAGAGGTATAAGTTGACCCACACCTCCTAAAGCCTGGGTGTCAGTGGAGACAGGTGATTGGTTCAAATGCTGAGGTGCAAAAACCACATCGCAGGCTATCGATGCCTTTGATGAGCGTGTAGGATAACGCAATTCGAATACTTACGCCCTTTTGTTCCCATCCCCCACGATTAGCCTCTCACATGTATTTTCCAAACACGCCAGACCAATGAGGGGCAAAGCACCCTCGTAAAAAGGACACATGACACTGGTGCCTGGAACCACGTCACGCATGACCCAACCCTATGATGTCTGCATCAAGGAGTCTGCAGGCCAAGAGCCCAAATTCCGTTCCACTCAGCATTGTCCTATTGCTGGGGGGCACCACCTGCCCTGGTTGACTTTTTTTTTTTTTTTTTTTTTTTTTTTTTGGTTAATGCGACTTAAGAGAGAATCATCTGGGAAGACAAACCCCAGCTGAGGAAATGCCTCCGTCCGATTGGCTATAGGCTGGTCTCGGAGCAGTCTCTTCACTATTGATTGGTGTTCAAGGGTCCAGATCTCTGCGGGCGCGCCACCTCTGGACTGGTGGTCCTGGGTACTATAAGGAAGCAGGAGAGCAAGCCATGGAGAGCAAGCCGGTGAGCAGCCCCCCCCATGGCTCCTGCTTCAGCTCCTGCCTCTGGGTTCCTGCCGGACCCGAGAGTTGTAAGACAAATGAACACTTTCCTCTCCAAATCGCTTTTGATTGTGTACTTTAATCACAACAATGAGAGCCCTAACTAAGACAGTCTCTGTATAGTCAGGATTCTCTATAGTCACAGAACTTAAGGGGTGAATCCCTCTCTCTCTCTCTCTCTCTCTCTCTCTCTCTCTCTCTCTCTCTCACACACACACACACACACACACACATATATATACACACATACACATACATGTATGTATACACACATATATACATGTGTGTATATATGTGTGTGTGCACGTATCGATATACATATATATATATATGTATATATATATATGGGAACTTATTGGAATGACTTACAGACTGCAAACCAACAGTAGCTAGTTATGAATGGAAAAGTCCAGGAATCCAGTAGCTGCTCAGTCCCACGAGGCCCGGTGTGTCCGCTGGGATCCTGAAGAAGGAAGCAAGCTCAAGAAGGCAGAGAACAACCCCTTCCTTCTTCCACTGTCCATATATATATATACACATATACATATATGCATATATACATGTATACATGAATATATATATATATATATATATATGTATATATATATGGGCTTCTAGCAGAAAGTGTGGCCCAGATGAAAGGTGTGTCCTCCGGGTCAAAGGCGTGTGTGAGCCAAGATCTGGATCACAAGTGTGCCCTCCATTTCTGGATAATAGTTCAATGCAGCTAGAGTCAAGTTGACAACCAAGAACATCCATCAGTCCCCTCCTCTACCCAGTCCTGTGAGTCTGAGCTCCTGCAGCTCTCCAGCTGGGGTCAGTCCTGTCTGATTACCTGCATGGCATCACCTCTCTGCCTCCAGCAAATCCTCTTTGAACTCTTGGGCCTCTGGCATTTGTAGCCATTCTGTAACATAGATAGAGGCACGCATGTGTGACCTGAGGACTGGTTGCGGTTAGATAAAGGCACAATGGCTGATGTGAGTGCTAGCGGGGGACCTGGAGACTACTTGGCAAGTTTCAGCTAAAGAAACTGACCGAGCTTGTGAACCTGTGGCTGGTCAATAAATTCTGGCACCTGTGTTCATTGTGTGTCTTGATAAAGCATGTTCACAACATTCCGGAGCTCTGTGTTCCTGTGTGTCTAAATCTGAGGGAGAATATAGATGGTTGAGAGAATGACCCTGTGTTTCTACTGTGAAGACACCCAGACGGCAGGCAGAGCAGGAAGGGACTTCAGGGATGGCCTCAGGCTGGGTGTGGCTGGGCGTGTCTCCATGTGGGAGGCAGAAGCAGGAGCATCTCTGTGACTTCGAGGTTACCCTGGTCTACATAGGAAGTTCCAGTCCAGCTAGGGCTACATAGTGAGAGCCTGTTAGTGTGTGGGCCTTCTGTATGTCCCTTTTTTGTTTCTACAGTTCACTACCAGGCTCCAAAGGGTCATCTGTGTCCTCCTTTTGTTGAGGGTCTGTGTGCCACAGATATTCAGTAGTGACCTTTCTCCCCCGTGACCCCAACCCACACTGCACTTCTATCTAAGCCCTCTGGAAGCCTCTGGGTGGCCACCCACACTGACTCCCCTGTCAGAGCATGCTCACTCCATGTAAAGCACAGAGAGAGAATGCTTAACAAAGATTTGTGATGCCCGATGCAAGTTTCCGTATTTATCCTGCACAGACAACTTAGGCAAAGCTATAGAAATTTCAGGATAAATCTGGGAACCGCACTGCCAGTTGCTGAGCATTTTTTCAAATAAAGGGAAAAAATACACGTATTTTTGCCATGTGAGAATATAACCATCACCAGCACCCCTCCAGATGTATCAACCTGAATGTGCACATTTAAAGCTTTTAAACTGAGAACAAGAGAGAGAGAGAGAGAGAGAGAGAGAGAGAGAGAGAGAGAGAGAGAGAGAGAGAGAGCCTTGACTCTCTTGAGCCAAGACCTTCTAATGAACCAGGCTGACCTCCACACTCAATCCGGGCAAGTTGTAACTTAATTTCTCTGTGTGGTTAGGCAGTTCTCCTTCTCATAAGTAATTCACAGTAATGGAGTTCCCCAAAGCTGTTTGAGAGATTTGAGAGATGTTGTGCCAGCAAAGGTGGCGCACGCCTTTAATCCCAGCACTTAGGTGAGGTGGACCCAGGGGAGGAACTCTAGTCTGCATGGTGAGTTCCAGGCTAGCCAGGGCTACATAGTGAGACCCTGTTAAAGACAAAAACAAGAGTCCACCAAATAAATGCGATATTGCATATAAAATCCTTTGCACTTTCAAAGCCAGAGCGAATTCGGGACTGCTTTGGGCCGAACCTCCCTGCGACTGTTTCCTACACACAGCTCTCCATTTCTTTATCCCAGAAACCTAGAAAGATTGCCGAGGCTCGAAATTAGCACACCCAGCGGCAGCCTAGTTCTGCAGCTCAGCTCCTCTTGAAACCAGCCTGTTTATATGTAAATCTAGGTCCCCAAGCCTAGCAGGCTTGTCTTTAAGAACACGGAGCCTCTCTCATGTTGACATTTCCCATTTCCTCAGCAAACTGTGTTCCCTGAGAACCCAAAGGCACACAAGCTGCCCCAAAGAACCAACAAAGGGCAGTATGAATTTTCAAGATTTGTCTTCGTCATCGGCGATGAGGTCTGAAGTGACCCCACGTGTGAGTACGAGGCCACCTTCCTGGAAGAGGTGTGTGAGGACGGGGGAGCCTGTGGAGCCTATGTCTAGTGGAACGGACAGCCACATAGGCACCATAGCCTTTTACATGGAAAGAGTTTGATGTGTGGGGGGCGGGACGGGGTGGGGGGGCATCTATGCTGCACGTCCTGCATTTGCTCTGTGCTCTGACCCTGAACTACACTTGTAACCCAAGAGGGATTCATTTACATGAAATTAAAGCAGCAGTAAGGGAAACTGGCCCACAGAACAGTCCCCAGCGCCAGTGGAGACCTAACATTCCCTACCTCTCAGGAAGGAGGCTGGCTCTCCTTAAGCCGTGCTAAAGAGTTGGGCGGGGTAATTACCCCTTTAAGGAGACACTGTGCTTTTCGTTACAGAATTCCCACCCCTGACCCAGTTCCTACTAGCTGCCCTGCGTTTGCAATGAGGGTTGTTAGCATCCTTCTTCCTTTTCCTTTTCCTGTCTTCTTTCAGATGCTGGCCTACGCCTGCCCCCTCCGATACACGGGCTCCCGTACCTTTCCTCTGAGTCCTCCCTTGCCACGCACATGCCCGCTGCGATGCAGCAGACTCCCCAGCCAGCGGTGCCAACGGTACAGCTTTGCTTTTGCTTTAACTTCTCTCCCCCATTCTCCTCCTCTGGGCAGCTGCAGAGATTTGCAGCTTGTCTGCCCTGAGGGTTTTCTTCTAAACTGTAACAAATTGTCTGTGAGCTTCCATTTGGGACCATTCTTAAATTTATTAATGAGACTAGTAATCCTAAGAGGGGACCCCAATTTCACTGACACATTTCTCTTTAGCCAGATGGGAGCCCCCAGACCCCAACCAAAAAAAAAAAAATCCTGGTAACAAAATTACCATCAAAGTGTGTGTGTGCGCGCACACACACACACACACACACACACACACACACACACACACACCGCCTGTAACAAGAATCTGCAGTCAGGAACATTTGCCAGGCATATCCCACCTAACCACCCAGACATACACACAGTCCTAACCAAGTCATTCAACAAATGGATTCTGCCAAACACAGAGAATGCCAAGATGACCAGTCATAGCCTTGGATGTCAGTTAGGAGCCCATCTGTAAACAAGGGTCACTGTTCTATTGCACCAGGGAAGGGGGCAGCCATCTGTAAGGGAGGGTCGCTAATATATTACATCATCAGGGGAGATGGTCGCTGCTGTGGATGCCAGGGAAAGGGAAGTCAGTGTTCCCTCCATACGGGTAGGAAAGGCTGGCAGGCAAGGGCCGATTAGAAATCTGGTGACCCTTTGGCTTTTCCTAGGGTGTGTGTACTCCCGTAGTTGTTAATCTTTCTGCTCCTCCTTCTAAGAAAGATGCCAATAGCTCCTACCATCTGTCAAGTTTTGAGGTCTTTTGGGCACATGACGTTGTCCCAAGCTTATTGTGTCAGTGGGAGACCTGACCGCATGGCTGAAAATCATAAGCAAATGAAAATTTTGCTGGCTTGCTTGGACATGTTTGCTGCCTCTGAAGAAAACTCTGGTTAGCTTCCTCCTGGGTGGGAAGTCTGGGGCTGCTCGGCAGCTTGTGGTTATAGATACAGGGTAAGCAGCGGCTGCTTCTGCTCCCCGAACAGGGCTCTACAGTTTGATTTGGAAACAATAAACAAATGAACTGTGCTTTGGGTCGCTGTCTAAATATCAGTCATCGTGATAACTTATGTATTAGAATGATGCCATTTTGAACCAAGAAACCTATAGAGCAGAAGTGCCCCCTCCAATTCCCCACAAGCCTTAGTGATCGACACAATTTAAGACCGGGGTCCTTAACTTGATCTTGCCGGCATCACCTGGTACCCAGAGCGCTGCAGCAGTGTCCCTAATCAGCCAGTCTGGGTAGACACGAGGCTTTGCATTTCTGGCAAGGTCTGTATGCTACTGAATCCCTCAGGCTAGCAACTTCAGATCATGACTGACACTGAGGAAGCCGGCCCTGCTGACCACTTCAGAGTGAGATTAATAGACTCTTCATCCAAACAGAAAGGCCTCTGGAAGAGCAATGCCTTTTACCCCTAACGGGACATTATACAGGAAAAGAAAGCAGTCATTAGGAGCCAGGGACCAGATGCAACCAGAGAAGCAGGCTGGGTGAATGGGTGACAGGTTTCCTACAGTGAGTCTTTATCTCATTAAAGCTTATAATTAAATCCATTTTAAAAATCGAGAATGTAAACTTGCGATTCAGTCCCCAGTACTACAAAAGCAAATGGACGAGCAAAACCCAGTTCTTTGTGCTGGCTGTGGCACGGGTCTGTAATTCTAGCACTTGGAGGGTGGAGGCTGGAAGGCCACAAGTTCAAGGCCATCCTTCCCTGCCTGAGGGAGTCACCAGCTACAAGAGACCCTGCCTGAGAAATGAAAAGTCAAGTTCTTCCCAGAAGAACACTGGGAGTCACATCTCAGAAAATTACACTCTGTTCCAGATTAGATTTAGGTCACAGTGGAACACAAGGTCTCTTGAGTTTCTATTATTTGAAAGACAGTTGTTCCAAGGATAAAGTTTTCTGGCTTCGACGAGGTGAAGATATTTCTGGACTCCTGTACTGGAAACCAGACTGACTTGCCTGACTCTGCTTCTCCCTGCAAACTGGGCCTGGACACACCGACTTCTCTCTGTCGTTTGTTGGTGGCTTTGGTCACCTTCAGTAAAGGTCTGAGCAATGGGCACATAGGACATGCAGCTTTCACTGGCTCCTTTTCCTAGTCACTGTGTCCCCAAACTCTCGGGAGAAAAAAACTGATGGACCCAGCTCGGGCCAACCATCTGCCTCTCCGCAAACAAGGGGCAGGTGTAGGGGCCGTGGCCAGCACAGCATCCTTAAGAGGCATCTGGTCGGATGGCAGTGACAGCCAGGTGCCACTCAGCCTTTGTCAAACACGGGACCGCATGTGTAAGACACTGAGGACGTTACAGATCACATAGTGGATTTCTGACACAGGCTCTGAGAAGACAAAAAGCATTCAACCATTCAACGGCACATGTCAGGTCGCGGGAAGGAAAGCTTCATTGGGGACCATCGTGATAGGTGTGCGGTGTGCGGTATGGGAGGGGTTCGGTTCAACTCCAAGCACAGCCTGGGCAAGTGGGCAAAGGACAGGGAAGCGTGGTCAGAGGCGTAGTCAGAGGCGTGGTCGGCTGGAGGCGTGGTCGGCTGGAGGCGTGGTCGGCTGGAGGCGTGGTCGGCTGAGGCGTGGTCGGCTGGAGGCGTGGTCGGCAGGTGGAAAGCCACCAGAAAGCAGCATGGGGTGTGATGGACAGAGCGATGGTGTTTGAGTGAGACGGCCTCTATACACTCATATGTTTGCATACTTGGTTCTCGGTTAATGGAACTAACGGGGAAGAATTCAGGGGCGTGGCCTTATTGGAGGAGGCGTGTCACAGGGTGAGAGGGGGAGGCTTTAAGGCTTCGAAATCCTCCGTAAGCCCCACCCACATAAACCTTTCCCTCCATAAGTTGCCTTGGCAATGGTGCTCATCATAGCAACAGAAGAGGAACTACCGCAGGGATAGTAATGCAATGAATTCAACCCTGTTTGGTGGCTGGAGGGGCAGGTGCTACAGGTTAGGTTCCTACTGAGGTCGTGAGAGGTCACTGGGGTCCAGCCCGCGGGAGGGATTAAGACGGCTCCCATGGAATGCTTGGCTCCTGTGATTGCAAGATGCTGTGGGAGCAGGTTCAGTTCTTGATCTCTGTGCCCCACCCACTTCAGTGCACGGCCCGTTTCTCCCACATGTGCTCTGTCACAGTGCATTAGACCCTTGTCTTAGTCAGGGTTTCCGTTGCTGTGACCAAACACCATGACCAAAGAGCACGCTGGGGAGGAAAGGGCTTAGCTGGCCCACACTTCAGCATCACTGTTCATCACTGAAGCAGTCAGGACAGGACCTCACACAGGGCAGGAACCTGGAGGCAGGAGCTGCTGCAGAGGCCATGGAGGACGATTTTTACTGACTTGCCACCCGTGGCTTGCTCAGCCTGCTTTCTTATAGAACCCGGGACCAGCAACCCTGGGATGCCCACTCACCATGGGCTGGGCCCTGCCCCATTGATCACTAATTGAGAAAATGCCTAACAGCTGGCTCTCATGGAGGCTTTTCCTCAGCTGAGGCTCCTTCCTCTGATGACTATAGTTTGTGTCAAGTAGACACCCAAAACCTCCCAGTGCAACCCTCACCACAGCTGAGCCAATGCCCTTGAACCTGCAGAACCATGACCTAGTGAACCTCTTCTCTTTGTAAACCCACCTGGTAGTTGAATGTAATTGGCTCCCATCACCTCACAGGAGGGGCACACTAGGAGGTGTGGCCTTGCTGGAGGAAGTGCGTCACCGTGGGGGCGGGCTTCGGGGTCTCCTCTTTTTCTCAAGCATCCCTCAGCGTGACAGTCGACCTCCTGCTGCCTGTAAGATGGAGCACTCAGCTCCAGCACCACATCTGCCTGCACCCTGCCCAGCTCCCTGTCAAGATGACGATGGACTGAGCCTCTGAAGCTGTGAGCTACCGCCCCAGTGGAAGGCTTCCTTATCAGAGTCGCCATGGTCGTGGTGTCTCTCCACAGCAATAAAACCCACGCTAAGACAGATGAGCGAAATAAAATAAAAAGAACTTAATCTGAGGAGTCGCATAATGATGGCTGGAGGAGACCTGGGGAGCATGACAGCAGGCAGACAGATGGACAGATGGACAGATGAGCCCTGGAGCAGCAGGTAAGAGCTCACATCTGATCCAGGAGCACAAAGAAAGGCAGCCTTTTGAAACCTCAAAGCTCAGCCCCAGTGACACCTCCAACCAGGTCACGCCTCCTGACCCTCCCGGAACAGTTCCACCAACCCAGGACCTAGCATTGGAACAGAGCCTGTAGGGGGAGGGGCCGCTTTTATTTTTTGTTTGTTTGTTTTGAGACAGGGTTTCTGTGTGTAACAGCCCTGGCTGTCCTACAATTCTCTGTTAGTCTTCTTGAGAGAAAAGTACTCTTTGTCCTTGTGAGATCAAAACGGGAAAAATCCTCCTTGCCTGCTAAGAGTTCTGTTTGCAGTTGAGACAGTTAGGAATAAGTTCCTCTTGGTCCTGTTTGACCCATCTGCACTCAACTGCTTGGTCACATGTGGGCGGGAGGAATATGGGCAGGAAACACATCAGGAGACACGCTTGCCTGTGACGGACGGGAAATACAGTGAGTGGCCTTATGAATTTGCCTTTAATAAGCCTCTGCAAGGTGTTCTGGGAACCCAGAGATGGACCTGGTCAGAATTAATCAACCTGACCAGTGTTTAATTAAAGTTTGCTTCGGATTTGTCTTTAAGTTGTAGCAATAGTGTTAGAACTTGAACTCTGGGCTCATTCACTTTCCTTCTCGTCTCTCCAAAGAGACTTCAGCCCTCCTGAGTGCTCACTGTCATTGTGTGTGTCTTTTCTCCTGCAAATCTACTGCCACTTCATCAGAGGGCGCAGGGACGGGATGACCCTCCCTTCCCGGATGAGGACAAAGAGGTGAGGATAGTGGATCAGCTCTCCAACCCGTACTCCTGGAGGGCAGAGGACTGAGGGAGAGCCTGGGAGCCAGTGAAGAGCAGAGGGGAGCAAGCCTGGGGACCCTCGGCTGACAGCCCTCTGAGAGCCCTCCCGAGAGGAGCTCACCAGGCTGCAGGTATGGGTGCCAACTCTATGGGAGTCTCTGAAGGGTGCCCCCTCTCTGCTTTTTAATAGCCATGGGTCCTAAACAAGTCACTTCACCTCCATCCGGGAGGCTCCCCTTCAGGCATCATGGGGACAGACCTGCCATTCTAAGGTCATCCAAAACGGGGAGTGAAGATTGGAGCCTTTAATCTCAGAACTTGGGAGGTGGAGGTTGGAGAAGAGGAAGTTCAAGGTCAACCTCAGCTTGTAAATTGGAGGCCAACCTTTGTGGGGAAGGAAGGAAGGAAAGAAGGAAGGGAGGGAGGGAGGGAGGAAGGAAGGAAGGAAAGAAGGAAGGAAGGAAGGAAGGAAGGGAGAGAGGGAGGGAGGGAGGGGGAGAGGGAGGGAGGGAGGGAGAAAGGAAGAAAGGAAGGGTACATGCCTATTGATATGGAAATCCATTGCTGCACAGCACCCTTCGCCACCCGCAGCCTCCACCGCGGACCGCGTTTTGCATACAGCTGGAACCCTCCCTCTGAAGCCACCGAGCCTACTGGTGCTTAGTGGGACAAAGAAAGGCGCGGCTCTTGCCGGAACCGAAGAATAAAGATTTAGCCCATCACAAATGGCCAAGACCCCTACTGTCCTGCCACACTAGTCTTATTTTTTTAATTTTAATTAGCAAAGTTGAACTGGGAGGCCAAGTCTTGGTCTTCATTTAAGCCTGTCTCAATATCCACGCTAACCTGCAGGGTCTATGGGAACATGATTAAAAATATAAAAGTGATCAAAATCAGAGGTTGTTGCTTCACACAGCAAAGGGCCCCGTGGAAGGTCACAGTCCCGGTGGAGGGCTTCTTGGTATGACTTCAGAAACAAAAGCACTTTCAGGCTCTTGGGGAGAGGCTGGGGGTGCGTCTCAGCGCACACAGGCTCCTCACAGAGGCAGAAGCCTGGGAGCTCGGTGGTTGCATATCTGATGGATCCCTGGGCCCAGCAACCTCGTTCATCATGTGATCCGATTAGCTTGCAATCCTGGGAGGTCAGGAGCCCAGCTGCGAGCGCAATGAGAAAGGGCGTGGTTTCCAGTCTCCTGGGTGACGGCGGGGCTGTTTTCCTCCGTAAAATTCACCGGCACCGGAGGAGGAGAAATTGTTATCCGGAGTCTCAGCCTTGAGGTTACCCCGCGAACCGGTACAGGCTGACCTCCCATCCAGCCAGTGCCACAAATTCACCCCAAGTTTGACTGTCACTCTTTATTATTTAATTCGTTCTAGCAGGTAAAAGTGTGACAGTGTAATTTGTCTTTTCATACGTGAGTTACATGCTTCTGTAAAGCAATTAACGCTAAACGTTCATTACAGTGCGAGGGGGAAGCTTGTGTGTGGAGTTATCTTTCTCTTTTTTCATTATGGCAATGCAGCCTTTCCTAAATAATCCCAGTAAGCTGTTGATTTAAATGCGGCCCTGTGTTCACCCGTGTGCCCGTGTTCCCATTCTGCAATATCACTGATAACAAAATCAGCGATTTTATCAGGCAAGACACTCTCCCCGCCCCCTTCTTTGGCAGTCTTCATCAGTCATCTGTCAACACCCATTTAGAGACTCATTTACACCCTCAGGCCACACCTGCCTGCAATCAGGTCCCGCCCTACCAGGGAGACTGTCTAAGAAGTAATTACAACAGCAACCAGCGTTAAAGGAACAGTCTGCTTTTCCTGCTCCCGTCCACCTTTGCGCACAGAGCCTGGCTCACAAAGGCCTCTCTTCTCTCGTGCTGAATCAGGACTGTTAAATAAAAGAACCCATGCTCACTCAGGAGACAGAGGCAGGAGGATCTCTGTGAGTTCCAGGCCAGCCAGAGCTGCACAGTGACACTGTCTCAAAAACAAACAAAAGCAAAACAAAGGGATAAGAAAACAGATGAATGGAAGTTTAAATATGGTCAAATTAAGTATGCCTTGATATGGGTATGGATATGTCTCTGAAGTTGGCTCTATTCAATACACCGCACATTATAAAATATAGAAGCTCACTGCAGTTATTTTCATAACTTGATATTGAGTTATTTCCCAAAGCAACGAGATTACATTTTATAATAACCAGAACCAGTCAATTTAATTGGTGTGGATTTTCAACATTTAAGAGAAACACCTACAATGCCTTAGGGCCAAAGGTACCTGCCTGAATGTCCCACAGGCCCCACTAAAGACCAGGGCAGCCCTGGTGACAATCCAGATCCTTACACAGAGCTCTGCTGCGGGAGTAACCTTTATTTATTTTTTAATGACGTGTTTTTATTTCGTGTGCATTAGTGCTTTGCCTGCAAGTATGTCTGCTGTGTGAGGGTGTTTGTTGGATTCCCTGGAACTGAAGTTGCAGACAGTTGGGAGCGGCCATGTGGGTGCTGGGAATTGAACCCAGGACCTCTGGGAGAGCAGCCATGGCTCTTAGCCTCTGAGCGGTCTCTCCAGCCCTGTGGATTTTTGTTTTACTTCATTTTCCAGACTTTGGTGTTGATGAATGTCTACAGGAAGGTTAGGCTCTGGGCCAGTAGCCTCTTTAGGCTCACAGGACACAGTCCTTGTTTTGGTCCAGTAGGGTGCCCGGCGAGCTATTTGCATGCTATTTAAAAAAACAAAAGTAAAAACCTGCAAGACTGGTCCCTGGCTTGGGACGCCGGCGGCCTCTCAGGAGGGTGGTTAAGAACTGTTGAAAGCAGGGCTTGGAAGAACTGGAAGTTCACTCTAGTGCTTGCCTGGCACGTGTGAGGCCCAGGGCTGTATCCCCAGCACAGAACAACAGCAAAACAAGACAGAAAGCCGAAGAAGACCACGATACGATTGAAGAATGTTGTGTTAAACCAACTAAAGGGCAGGAAATACTGAACAGGATTTGATGCTTATTTGTTTACTTATTTGCATGCATATGTGGTCCCATTTTTACCATGGATGCCAGAGGCCAAACTGTGGGAGTCGGTGGTCTTCCTTCCCCAAGTGGGTTCCAGGGTTGAACTCAGGTAGCGAGGGTCTGTAGCAAACACCCTTTTCCACTGAGCTAGCACAGCATTAAAATAAGGAAAGCTCCAGAGTGTGTGAGACTCTGGGCTCAGAACACAGCGTTGCAAGCAAACCAACGAGGCGAGCGAATGAATGAATGAATGAATGAATGAACAGATGAACAAGTGAGGAGGATAGCTTGTAGATGGCCTGATCCAGAACTTAAAGGCACATGCCAACTTTTAGCCACTGGAGCTGACAGGCTTTGGTGGGGTCCTTCCTTGGTCCCCTGTTACCTTCTCTGCAATGGGACTGGTGACAGGCTCCACCCAGGGCTGTCAGGGGCACCGGTGGATCTCAGAGCTGTGAAGCAGTGCAGTGCAGCCCCTTCAGGGCTGGAGGCCCTTTGCTCTGTGGAGAACTCAGCAAGCTCGGCACTCCAGTGCCAGGAAAACAAAGCCACTCAAACACTTGAGTCATCGTGGAAGAGCCAAATGTCCGGCACTAAATCCTTGAAAGCTAAGGTGACCCGAGACCAGGGTGAGCCAGGTCACTCTTCAGGATGATGTCAGAGTGAGCTTGGATCCCAGGGAATGGGCTCTTTTTTTGTGGCATCAAAAATCAGAACATTTCCTGCCTCAGTTTATCTCCGTTTATCTCAGAAACTTTATGGCCATGCCATGATCTGTCCTTGTCCCCAAGATCTTGTTTTGTAGATGGGAAGGATGGGAGGCCTCAGGAATTCTGTATATTCCCCAGATTCACAGAATGTGGCAAGTTACAGTTGAAATGGAAGTCGCCTGCCGTCCAGCAAAGTCCCTTGGTTCCTATCTGTCGGCTCTGGGGCTCTGACTTCACTACATAGACCTCGAGGGACAGATGGACTGTGGTTCCAGCCGCCACCTGCCACCTCTGTCCCTCACCAACTGTGGGAAAACTGACTCCCACGTCAGGTCAGTCTGGCTATTCACATAGCATCACCAGCAACGACAGTCCAGGAGGCAGGCAGAGGTCATCAATGAACTTCACAGCTATCAGTGCCAGCCTGCCTCTGGCCCCTGGAACCTTATCTCAAGTTCAGGCCACTCACCGACCACAGGGTCAGCACGGTCGGTAGCTGCTGTGGTCCCCTTGCCAGCTTAATCCCCATGAGGGATGGGGCCGGCTGTCTGTCTGTCTGTCTGTCTGTCTGTCTGTCTGTCTGCCTGTCTGTCTGTTCTGTTCAAGTTAGCTTATGGAGACGTGCTGGATGTTACAGAATGTCCATCCATGGAAGCTTTCCCAGGACAGGGAGCTATCATAGTTGAACAGCAAGGCTCGACAATGAATTCTGCTCTAGCGACTGTGATGTAAGATCTCTCTGGGTTGTTGCCCTTCAGATTTCCCCTCTCTACAACCAGTTACTGGTGAAGATCCCAAGGTCAAATGCGGACCGTCATTCTGCTTGAAGATGTTCATCCTTGCTTTTAAATCTACTGCTGTGGGGACGGAGTGGCTGTTCTCCATCAGGAAAGGATGGTGCAGGGATTTATGTTGACCCCCAGCTGGGCAAAGGGACTGGTAGGACAAATGAGGACAGGAGGACAGAGAGATGGAGCAAGCTGCTGGGACCTTTCCCGGACCGTGTTTGTGAAGGGCTATGGGAGGGAACTGTCTGGACTGCTGCCCAAGGTCCCTCAGTACCCTCCGAACGCCTTGACCTGGCAGATTGCTGCTTGCTATGGCCACAGGGCAGATAGCATGGGTAGCCTGATGGGAGAGAGGCCAAAAGGCCAGGAGGCCTTGGAAGGGGTTGGAGAAGAGGACTCAGGCTCTATAGACAGCTTTGGGAGAGAAAGCCAGGTGTTGGTGGTGCATGATTTTAGTTCCAGCACTGGGGAGGCACAGGCAGGTGGATCTCTGTGAGTTTGAGGCCAGACTGGTCTGTAGAGTGAGTTCCAGGACAGGCTCCAAAGCAAAACAGAGAAACCCTGTCTCCAAAGAGCCAAAACCAAAACCAAAACCCCCAAATAATAAATAAATAAATAAATAAATAAATAAATAAATAAATAAATAAAGAAGGAAGGAAGGAAGGAAGGAAGGAAGAGAGGAAGGAAGGAAGGAAGGAAGGAAGGGAGGGAGGGAGGGAGGGAGGGAGGGAGGGAGGGAGGGAGGGAGGGAGGAAGGAAGGAAGGGAGGGAGGGAGGGAGGGAGGAAGGAAGGAAGGAAGGAAGGAAGGAAGGAAGGAAGAGAGGAAGGGAGGAAGGAAGATGCCGCAGCTAACTCAGCTTTTGCCAAACTTCTTGTTTCTGAGATGCCAGGATGTAGTTTTCACAAAAACAAAGGCAAAGCAAAGCATTTGGTCTCTCAGTTTTCCTACTCCTGGCCCATCCCTCCCCATCGGGAGTCAGCAGTTTCCTATGTGAACCTCCCTCCTCAGCCGCTCATCAGCATCAGCGGCTGGGATGTAACCCCCGCCGCTCCTTAGAAATGGCTCCGTGTCAGCCCTCTGGCTCCTGGGGCTTTCTTACCCACCACAGTCCCTGCTGGCTCATCTTTCTCTCACTGCTCCAGAGACGTCTGTTATGGTCGCCAGTCCCCTCTAAGTGTGGTCCATAACATTTAAAACGTGGGACGTGAGATGCCCCAGAGAGGCTACAGGCTGTGTCTGAGCCTGAGGACTGGAGCTGGGATCCCCAGCAGTCACGAAAAGGTTTGAGGGGTGTGGTGGCTGGCCTAATTCCAGAAGGCAGAGACAGGGGCTTCCCTAGAGAAGCAGCAGTCTAGCTGAGCTCTGAGTTTGGCTGAGAGACCCCGCCTCACTGACTTGGGTGGGAGAGCTCCCCACGTTAGCATTTCCTTCTCCCCCATGATTTCACACCACACACATGAAAATAGAAAAACACGCAAAGAAAAAGCAAACACATGCCTGGTTCATTTAGTAATAATACTCAGTTTGACCTGGGTATTGTCTCAGGCAAACTTGTCTACCTGCTATTGGGGGGCTGAGGTAAGTGTGGGTAAGTCTGAGGCCCTTCTGGGCTGTACATAGCCAAATCCTGTGTGGAGACACTCTCTCTCTCTCTCTCTCTCTCTCTCTCTCTCTCTCTCTCTCTCTCTCTCTCTCTCTCTCTCTCTCTCTCTCTTTCTCTCTCTCCAGTGCGCGCACACACTCACACACTCACACATACACACACTCACACACACACACTCTCTCTCTCACACACACACACTCCAACAAACAAACAAAAACAAAACTAAAAAACACCACCCCCAACCCCCTCCCCACACACACACACAAGTTGTCCTCCTTAAATAGCATTTAGGGAAAAAATACACTGAGCTGTAAACATTACCTCTAAGATTATTGTACTGTTTACTTCTAGAGATTCTTCCTTTTATTTTTGAGACAGGGTTTCTCTGTGTAGTCCTGGCTGTTCTGGAACTTGCTCTGTAGACCAGGCCGGCCTCGAATAGAATTTCTTTATATAAAAATATCTATCCTGTGTTAAGAAATCTTCCCTACTTTCAAGTGGAATTTGTTCGGTAAAATTATTGCTAAAATCTAGGGTGCAATAAAAAGAAAGGTCATGTTCCTCCTATCGATTATCTGTAATACTCAACAATGAGTTTAAATTACGCATTCACTCTCCATAAAGTGTAAAACGTTCAAGATTCTAATTTAGAAATACGTTGACGGAAGTCAGCTTGCAATACGATCATTGGAGCTCTGCCTCCTCCCAGTGGAATCGCTGCGTTACTGCATCCAAGCCAAGCCCCCGGTACCAGACTGATGAAGCTTTAACAGGAAAGGAGCGGGAATTCGGGTGCACCGGGCATCATCCTTTCTCCGAGGTAACGTTAGATTACCTGGAGGTAACGTTAGATTGGAGAAGAGCTTGGTTGTGTAGCGTCAGGTGACGTCTTGGCGCCAGAGCACAGAAAGGATGGTAGGGGCTCCCGGGCTCTCTGCCTAGCTAAGAGAACAGAGAAAGGCTTTGCACTGTGTCTGGTGTAAGTCTGTATGAGGGCATTGATCCCTTGGAACAGATGTTATAGCTGCGAGTTGCCACGTAAGTGCTGGGAAATGGACCTGGGTCCTCTGGAAGAACAGCCAGTGCTCTTTACCACCCACCCATCTCCCCAGCTGCCCACGTTCATTTTTAACTGAGAGATAAAACATAAAAAATGGTAAATTCAGAGTTCCATGTGATGTTGACTTAGTATTGTGGTTTTGGTTTGTTTTTTTGTTTTTTGGTTTTTTTTTTGACACAGGGTTTCTCTGTGTAGCTTCGTAGACCAGGCTGGCCTCAAACTCATGAGATCCACCTCTCTGACTGGCGAATTCTAGGCAGTTTTGAGGCATAGGATAAGGTGGGCTCTGGGAATGGAGCTCTGGTCCTTTGGAAGAGCAGGACGCACACTAAGTCACCGAGCCACCTCTCCTGCCTTCCATCTATTTTCCTTTGGCTTGCGGTGGTGCTGGACTCTGAGCCTAGGCGGTGTTCACACGGAAAGAATAGACTCAAGTTACTTTGATCCTGTCTCCACTGAGTTGCCTTGTCCGTGTGTCACCTTCATTCTCCGTACCGTACTGGCTTGTTTTTTCTCCGTCCTGTCCCACCCTTCTCCTTTGCCTGACTAATGAAGACATAAGAATTATTGAAACCGTAGGGCAGTGGTGGCCCACGCCTTTAATCCCAGCACTATGGAGGCAGGGAGGCAGAGACAGGCAGATCTCTGTGAGTTCAAGCCCAACTTGGTCTACTGGTCAAGTTTCAGGACCGGCTCCAAAGCTACAGAGAAACCCTGTCTCAAAAAACAGACAGACAAACAAAAAAATTATCGAAACCAGGCAGAGTAAAAGGCCCTCTGCTGATTTTTTGCAAGACTGTTTTGGCTGGTCTGGCTTACTTGCCTCTGTGTGTGAAATCCAGAGTGAGCTTGATTTCTGCAAAGAATCCTGCAGGATTTGATTGGACTGCACTGAATCCACTGGAATCACGAGGAAACAGACGCCTTATGAAGTGAGAGCCTGCAACCTGTAAGGGCAGCATTTTTCTTCAGAGTTCGGGAGTGTCTGCCCCACAGACAGAGGTCCCTGGAGCTACGTGAAGGTTGAACCACAGGTGTGCGTGTGTCCCCCACCGCGCTTGAGACAGAATCCTGGGAGCTGAGGATGCCTTCAGCTTAGGAAGAAGGATCCTAACCAAATGCAGCACGAGCCATCAGTTAGGAAAGCAGAGGCTCAGGCTTAGCTCAGCGCCTGGAAAAACGGAAGGACTTGGCTTCTCTCCATCCTCATTGGACTCTTGTAATATTTTGACAGTGTTTTGAAAGCAGAATTCCCTGACAGTTCCAGGACAGTTGGTGAATTTCTAAGCAATCTGTGATGATGATCGACTGAGAACCAGGAATGTACCTGAGTCCTAATAAGGCTTTCCCACAACCCCTCAACAGACACGGGCTCAGGTTTGACAGGTATGCACACCGGTGGATACCTGCCCAGATCTACGCTGTGGCTGTGGGAAGGCATGGCCTCTCTAGAAGCATGTGGCCACGTATCTGAATAAAATTAGTGAGGCCAGGAACAGCTGTTGGAAACAGGCTGATCTCCCACTGCTAAAAGATGCCCAGAGAGCTCTGAGGACATTGACATTATGGGCTACAGGAACCGGGCAAGACACGTGGACAGGATGATTTTATTGCCACTTAGGGGTGATGGTGACAGAAAATGTCAGCTGGTGTATACATCGTAGTAAAGCGATTGCCTAGTACACGTTTGACCCATAGAGCTGAGTCCAGTGGGTGAGAATTCACAGGCTTGCAGACTGTGTACTGATTGCCAGAGAGCCTGGGGTAGGGTGGGGCCAGGACTCCAGAAATCATCCGCAATTCTTAGCTCACCCTTCCCAAGTACACTCTGAGTCTCTAAGATTAGCTGATGTAGGTTCAGATATTGACTACTTAAACATCTAGTAACCTTTTGACAGGTCACTGAATTTGTGCGCTTCAATTTCCCCAACTGAGAAACGGGGATATTAAACAACAACCACCCCCACCTCCCCGACCCAGCCAGGGGCCCTGTGAAAAGTGTCTGTAAGTCTCATGTTACGAGGCCCGGCATCCAGCAAACAGTAATTAGCTGCTGCTATCAGCGCTATAATGTTAAAAACATCTAAAAATAACTTTAGACCAACAGGAAATTAGAAAGAAGGAATGTAGCAGAGGCCTCACTGTCATCCCTAACTCTGCTCATGGTGACATCTAACAAGATCAGAGTGGAATTTTGACCTATCAGGAAATGGACGTGTGCTCAGGGCTGTGGCCTGGTCTTGGACCTCACTCTGAGTTTTACCCTCTTCTGAGTTAATGGGTATCGCCTGGTTGAGGTCTCTAAAGGCCTGAGAAGCCACAGCACAAGTGTCAGCTTAACTAAGCAGCGCCAACAAAAGCTGAACTCTTGTTGTCTTAGAAGGCTTAGGATAGACACAGAGGGCAGACTCTTCTTGGGCCTGCCTGGGTGACATCGTTTACTTCTCTTTTAATAAAATATGATGCCAACGGCCTTTCCGATATCTGGCTCCAAGGCTGCTTCCAGGGTATGCAAAATAAATAAATAAATAAATAAATAAATAAATAAATAAATAAATAAATAAATAAATAAAAATAATAAAAACTGCAAGGGCCATTCGCCCCTTTTCTGGAGTAAATGAGGAGACACAGGCTTTCTGGTGGCCACCTTTCTCTCCCACTCCATCGTCTCTTTCTTGACAGTCTCTACACTTATGCCTCTTTGCGTCCAGTTACGTCTCTCCCTAGCTACATGTGCCCTGTACACAGCCACACACGTCTACAGTCACACGGATTCAGTTACATGCCTTCACATTTCTTTACACGCCTCTCTGCACAGTTACATTCAGTCTCCACACAGCCGCACACTTCTGCCTTCGCGCACACCTCTCCTGGGACACCTCTCTAATGTGCAGCTGCATCTTCCATCTTCTGCTTTCGAGACAGGGTTCTCTGTATAGCCTTGGACCAGGCTGGCCTCGAACTACAGCTGCAGCTTCTGTCTCTCTCTACCCACTCAGCTACATCTCCTCACACTTCTTTCTCTGTGCACATCCTGCTACATCTCCCTATCCACATGCGCACCCGTGCGCGCACGCACACACACACACACACACACACACACACACACACACACACGCACGGAGGCAGTGGTGGCATAACAAACAGTTATCTACAGCCAGTGATCCCATGGCTTTGCCAAGCAGGGCTACCTGTCAGTCACTCATCTCATAGGTCGCCCTGTTCAATACTAGCTGCACCTGCTGTTTACTCCCATGGCCTCTGACAATATACCCTAGGATGCCATGAAATATGCATTTTAACGCTTATTTCTTGAACCGTGTCTGGACTTGCACCGAGTTTGAAAGGAATGAACCTTGGAAGGTGTCGGGAATCTTGCTCATTTTTTTTATTTTATTCTTTTTTAATTTTGAGACAGTTTCTCTGTGAATTCCTGGCTGTCCTGGAACTCACTCTGTAGACCAGGCTGGCCTCAAGCTCATAGAGATCTGCCTGCCTCTGCCTCCTGAGTGCTGGGAGTGAAGGCGTGTGCCGCCACTGCTTGGCTGTTTTATTCTTATGTGTGTACCTCTGTGTCTGTGTGGAGTTGGAGGGCAGCTTTCTACAGTGGGTTCTCTGCCACCTTTATGTGTGTTCCAGGGATCAAACTCAGGTGGTGAGGCTTGTGTGGCGAGTACTTTTACCAGCTGAACTGTCTTACCAGACCAGGGCCGGGGAGATGGCTTAGTGGTTAAGAACCCTGGATGCTCTTGCAGAGGACCTGGGTTAAATTCCCAGCACTCACACAGCAGCTGGCAACTTTCTGTGACCCCAGTTCTAGGGGATCTTCCTCCTCTGACCCCTGTGGGCACAGATACCCATGCTGGCAAAGTACACACAACAAAGATTATTCATATTTATGTGTATGCCTTTGTGAATTACGTGTACCATATGAATACAGACGCCCTCAGAGATCAGATCTAAGAGCCCCTGGAATTGGGATTGTGGGCAGGTGTGTTCATCTTCATGTAAGTGCTAAGAACCCAATCTGGGTCCTTTGCAAGAGCAGCAAGCTTTCTTATACTTCTGGTTGTGAGCCTGGCTGTTAAGGGCTGAGCCATCTTTCCAGCCCCCTCAGCAAGCAGTCTTCGTCACTGTTTGTTTAGCCGTTGGCTTTGTTTTTCAAGATGGTGCCTCGCTGTGTACCTGAGGCTCGCTCTCAACTCCCATTCCTTGTTCTGCTTCCTGAGTGTAGGCTTTAAGCACAGGTGTGTGTGCAACCACACCTGGCCCCCACTCAGATTTGAATATTTTGCACCTGCTAGGATCTTCCCCCAGGAAGATGGAGGCCCTAGGAGCCCTGCGAATTCTCAGGAGTTCAGGGTGCGCAGACCAAGGAGGGCGCGGAGGGTGCAGAGACTGCTGAGAAGCAAGTGTGGGCTGGCAGGCGGGCCAGAAAGGAGCCCCAATGACCCTATAATGCAGTGGGGGTCCCACACAGGGCCCAAGCATCACGGCCGCCACGACAGCCTTCCCTCCTCAAGTTCCCTGCATTTCTCATCAGGTTTTATCAGGACAGTGGGCTTGGAGGCGAGACCAAAGGAACGGACCCAATGGCTGACGGTAGACTGAGGTACGCTTGTGGAAGTCTGCAGGACTCTACTGCAGAATCACCCACTTTTGTGTGTAGGAGCCGTTTCCTTAAGCACATCCTTGGCGTGCCACCACACCTAACGCCCATCTCCAGTCTTCCATCCTCCTCACCACCACCACCACCCACTGCTATCAGCCCCGCCCCACCCCCAGCTGATAACTATGACCCTGACTATGTATTTCATGACTCTACTGAGTGGGGTTACGTGGTAATCATTCTGCAACTGTCTCATTAACTCAGGGTGACGACATCAAGGTTTTTACATCCTCACGACAGCATATGGGGGGTGTGAGACAAGGTCTTGCTGTGTGGGTCTGGTTGGTGAGGCACTCACTGGGTACATCAGGGTGGCTGTCATCTTGTGGTGATCCTTCTGCTGTTTCCCAGAGTCATGTGTGCTAACTGGTCCTGACTTCTGACCACTACGATCACCGATGCCGAGGTCACCACTGCCGAGGTCACCGCTAGAAAATTGCCGGATACCTGATCTGCCTTCCGAGCACACAGACTTAGAAACTGAGTTGCTGGATTTCTGGGAGATCCATGCCTGAATATTTCCTGAGGCAACCAGGGCATTTCCCACAGAAGAACACATTCCTACCCTCACTCAAAAGATTGAGATTTAGAGCTGGAAAAAAATACTAGTATATATAATTTATAGCTGCATTAAGTATATATGGCCATTCAGCTGTCATTCATAAATACAAAATTTTATTTGCACTTCATTAGTGTATAAAGATCACGATGCTTCTCAATACCACAACACTCAGGAAACACCAAGTTATCCAAATACATACTTACTTACCTTGACTAAACAAAACAGTGCAGTTTAATAAAAGATATACCAAAGATAGAGTTCACAAATTCCTTCTCAGACCAAACGAAAAGGAGAAAAAAACCCCGAAAAAAACAAAAAACAAGGAAACTTGAACACAGTCTAGGCTTAATAGGAATAGGCTTCACCATCAATGGGAGAAGTTCATCATTACAAAGATACAGGATGTTTAGGCAAATGCATGTGTATTCTTTGATATAGTAAAATGTAACTCTTAAAATCCCTTTAAACAGGATTTGTGTAGGACAGCAGTGTGGTTTTAAAATCTCTTACATAGTTTCAAAAATTCATCCTCTTTACTTTTATTTCCTTTACCCTCCCCCTTGTGATGCTGGGGTTTGAAGCTCAACACTGAGCTATAGTCCCTGCCCAAAGGTCCTTTCTCAATCGAATTTTTGCCGTTCTTAAAAACTCGAGTCACAGCCGCTGGAAAACCCCGGATTCTGCAGCCACAGGACCCAGTCGAATCCACCCCTCTACCTGGGAGAAGCCTCTTACTACAGAACCCAATAGACAACTCCGTGTCGGTTGTGGAGGGAGGAGCTTTGCTTTGGGGCAGAGACACTCCAAACCTCAAGATGCTACAGTTGGGAAAGCCTTGCAGATAAAGAAAAAGCAGTTGTCATATCTTCTTTTTCAAAAAATCTTCAGTTTTTCTTTCAAACGGAACTCGAAACACCAGGCCTCTCTTCCCATCAGAGCATCTCCCTCGTAGTGTAATTAACAAGGACATCACAGGACCGGAGAGACAGCACACCTTTCTCCTCTCCCGTTCTTCATACCACGCCTCCAGTGTGCTCGCTCTACACACTGGAGTGCCGAGGAAACAGAGTTTGAAGGGAAGTGATTATAACCGGACCTCACCCGGACTGCGTATTTGCATATTTACAAGTTAGTGTATAGCTGACTTGGGTTACGAAGTGCGAAAGGAAATTGTCACATGATTGTAGTGCACAACAGAATGGTTTCCCCCTTTTGGGATTGGCTGCACTCTGTCTCCAAAGCAGCCAATCAACAGCATCGGACGTGTGGTCTGGGTGGAGGCAGCTCTGGTGGGATCTCAGGCTCTGGTTGTAGAGAGAGGATGCTATTAGATAACTCGTTTCTCAAAATATCCAAAGGCATCTAGAAGACAAGGAGAGAGCACAAAGACCTTAGTCTTGCAAGTGAGAGGGAATGTTCTAAATTGTGCGCCTTTTGCTTTCATGTGGATGGCTGTTTTTTTCTGCATGTATGTTTATGCCACATGCCTGTTACCCGATGAAGCCAGAAGGGGGAGTTACATACAGATGGTTGTGAGCTGCTGGATGGGTGCTGGGAATTGAACCTGGGTCCTCTGGAAGAGCAGCCACTTTCTTAACCACTGAGGCATCTCTCCAGCCCCTGAATTACTGCTTTATAATTCCTTTGGAAGAAGTAGGGAAGCAGCTTAGTGACAAGTGTTTGCCTAGCATGTGTGAGGGGACCCTAGGCTTGATCCCTAGCAACACGATAAAAACCACACATTCTTTGCACAGAATCTACTGTACTTAAAATTTTACATATTGATGAACAGGAAACTGGCCCATTGCCAGAAGGAGCCAACCACCTCTGCCGGTGCTTCTGAATCGTGTGACATCTGTGACAGTCTAGGTCCTCTTGGGGCCTCAGTGACATAGTCAGTTAGCGCTTAACAGTTAGCCCTACCTGGAAGGTTCCACCCCGCCAGATTCAATGAAACCGAGGGAATATCTGGGAGAAGGTAACTACGTCTGTAACGTGCACATCTGTCTAGAGAGAGGGGCCTGAGGAGGACCAGGGGCTGTGTCCTTTCTCCAAGCAAGGCTGACACCTCAAGGGGCCCATGTTAAACTTAATTCTTTGGGAAAAGAAGAAAAAAGCAGAGGCAGGACACATAAATGTGGCACTTTCTTTACCTGTGGTGCTGGAGACTGAGCCAGGGCCTCGTGTCTGCTAAGCAAAGCTGGCCCACAGGGCTACACTCGGCTCCACGCTATTTACATGCTGCTGGGCAGGGGTCCAGGGCCTCGAGTATGCTAGGCAAAGGCGAGACCAATGAGCCCCACCCCAGCTTCTCATGGCTGGCCATCAGACCTTGTGTAAGTCACTCTAGAACGTTCTACCTCAAGGAAAGCAGACAGACAGACTGTTTACCAACCCTAAGGACTCCAAAACCTACGCATGGTCGACAGCTGCCACGGCGGCAAGCTGAGCAGGCACATTTCTTTACTTTTACCTTTTTCAGAATGTCATCAACGAGTTTCAGAAATATCTCATCCACATTGAAGTTGTCCTTGGCGCTGGCTTCACAGAACCGCATCCCAGTTATCTGCTGTGCAAACTGAGAAGACACGTGGCCGTTTCAACCATGCAGTGCCACCCAGACCTGTGTGTGCCTGTCAGGCTGGGCCTCTGACAGGGGCACACACCCTGGGCTTTACCACTAAGGGTGGGGGAGCTCGGGGGCTGTAAAGTCCCATTTATGCTTAAGTATCAGGCTCATGTGTGCAGCAAATTCCTGTAAGTAAATAGCAGTAGATACATAACGAAACCTCTCGAGACCTTTAAATCCTACTACGTGGTGTGTAAGAGTCTAAAGGTACAGTGTATCTGACATTTAAAATATGAGCATCAGTGCTCCTCCATGACTGGACCCTTAGCAAAAGTCAAGGCAGGAGGAAAAGAGTCACGAAGGCAAATCTTACAACCTAAAAACGCTTTTTGTTCCTGTATAAAATGTCAGCTTAGATAATAACACAGCATGTACTGACGTGCTTTAGTCTCTGCTTCAAACGACTCAAAGAAGAGACAGGAAGTGAACGGTTTGGAGGGTGTGCCAGGGCCATTACTGCAGGGCACGCTCCGTATTTCCTCGGCCACAGCGGACAGCACAGCGGACGCACTGTGCAGAGCACAGGGCTGCCTGGGGGCACCCCACAGTCACGTACCTTCTCTCCTTGCTGCTTGGAGATTTCTCTGTCTGCTTCACAGTCCAGCTTATTTCCAACCAAGAGAAGCTCAGCGTCTTCTGAAGCATACTGCGGGATTTTCAGAGATGTCACACACTGACAGACAAATGCACACCCACACGACTTGTCACCAGTTACTTTCTGCCCATGTTTCCGCGGCCTCTGAGCACCTCCCCGCGGTGCACAGGGCTCCCTGTTTTGGAAGGTACCTTCTGAGAGGCAGCAACAACTACCTTGGCCCCAGCCATTCCCCAGCACTGTTACGGAGATGTTTAAAAACAATGGCAGAGCTTTGTACTCAAGAATGGCCACCAGCTACCCCTCATGGTATGATACCTGGTCATAACATGGAGTCACTCCAAGATTTTAAACTTGTGTTCATGCTATAATGAAGTTAGCATTAGCTCTACAACCCAGGACAATTTTAAGCTATATCTGCAAGGTTTTAAAAAATATATAGGTAGATTAATATTGAATAACTCATTCCACTTTGCGTACTTCTAAAACGTCATTTGAAGCAGACTGCATTGAAGGAACCCGGAGATCATGGCCAAAGGACTCTTGAGAAGGGGTGGGAGGCAGCTCCCTATGTGGGTGTCGAGTAGGTGTCAGTAAGAGCACCAGTCTGACCGGCTGGCATGATGGGACAGCTTGGCCCAAGTTGAGCATTTCAGAAGTGACAGCTCTTATGGCCTTGGCTGCGTGTGTGCACCTTTAATTCTAGTACTTGGGAGGCAGAGGCAAGAGTTCAAGGCCAGCCAGGGAGGGCTATATAGTGAGACCCTGGAGGGAGGGAGACATGGAGGGAGGGAGGGATGGGAAGGGGGTGGGAACACAGTTCTTACATAAAGAATAGACAGAACACAGGACAGGCTGAGGCACCATCCTTGCTGGATTCTCAAACCTGAATGCCCAATAGACCCCCACTCACTCACCACACTTAGACTACTGTCCATAGGAGCAACTCCAAGGTTTCACACAGGGACTCTTCTACGGCCCACAAACTTACGCTCGGCATCTCTAAAGAGTGTGGGTCTACCACTGTAACACATGGATCTCATAATGGGCCCTGAAAACCATTTTCAGGAATGTAACCCTGAAGGCTGAGACCAGCGTTTCAAGCTCTCTCTCTACTCTGCTTGCTGTAAGGAGTGAGCTCTCACATGCTCCTTCAGCTGCTGTACCTGCCTGCCACCCTGTTTCGCCACACCGATGATGAGGGTCTCCCTCTAGAACCCTAAGGCAAAACAAACCCTCCCACCTATAACTCACCTTGGTCACAGTGACAGACACAAGGGCAACCAAAACACCATGCACACAGCTGGCTGCAGGGGAAGGCTGTAGCCCTTCGCTTACTAGGTGAGCTCACGAATCAGAAAAGCCTTGCTAAAAGGCCTGGCCCACCCAGAGTCTGATCTGACGGCAACTTCCAGCCAACAAACAGCTGTCTCAGCCTCATTTAACACCAACCAGCTCTGTGTCCTTTTGACTTCTGGTTCCGAGTCCCTTCCCATTGCCTGATTTTAGCTGGCTCTACAATCACTAATTCTGGAGTCACACAGCTGAGCCGCACCCTATCAGTCTCGCACTAACTCTGCTGTAGACCACATTTCAACTCCTCCAATGCTGTGCAATAGGGGTTTTGATTTCCTCTGTCCCATGTATGTGCGGGCATGCGATATGGCACGTGTGTGGAGATGAGGTCAGTTCTCTTCTGCCATAGGGTGCCTCCTGACGAATTCAGGTCATGGGACTTGGCAGCATCCTTACCCACTGAGCTCTCCCTCCAGCCCAGGGTGATGGTTACTAGGTTATTCTTTAGGGGCTTGAAGCTGGCTTTAAAAAACAAAAACAAAACTCCTGACTCTTGACTTGGGCCTCTGATGGATGGATGAATGGATGAATGACCCTTTGATGTCACGGGGTCTCATATTCTCCTCAGATGAGGGTGCCCTAATGCTAACACTGACACCTCTGCGTATGAAGAGCCACACGGCAGATCACTGATCCCCGCAGTCATCCCCCCCACATCCTCAAGCCTCTGCTTTGCTACCTCATAAACATCCTTAAACCTATCCGCGGGTGGTGGTGCGTTGGGACTAGGGACTTCTCTGTACACAGCCACTCTCCCTTGTGGGTGAGGATGACCGTGAACCCTGTGACCAATGCCAAGTACAGAGCGAGTGGAGGGTAGAGGTCTGTGTCTGCCTCACTCTTTACTGTTCTTCTTGAGTTTCTCTTTGTAGCCCCGGCTGGCCTGGAACTTGTCACGTAGACCATGCTTGTCTCCGATGCACAGAGATCCGCCTACCTCTGCCTCCTGGAATTGAAGGTGCGCACCAGCAGGCCTGGCCCTCTGCTTCTTACACTGGTCCCTAACATACTGTGAAAGGGCACACAGGAACACTTGCTTAGTGAAACAGAAGTGACCCTTTTCTAGTGGCTATATGGCGTGCAGAGCACAGTCAGGTTTGGCTACAGTCACGTGTTTGTAACAGAGGAACTGAACATCTAGTTATGGCATAAGGGGACAGAACCTGTCCCTGTGGTCAACTGTATGTGCGTGGTCACATTTCAGTCCCAACCGGTCTGTCTTCCAAAGGTGCACCGTGACGATGCAGAATTTTCTGTAACGACTCAATTGTAAGCGGAGAGAAATGGTCTCCTGTTCAAAAGGAGGAATTGAAGGACATCTACAGTGCTGAGGACGATGGGACAGATGTAGTACCCATGGCACCACAGAGTACACAGTGCCCACACGGCCTTTCCTGCTTAGTCTAACTCTGAGCGAGTAAGTACCGGCTTTGACCAGAATGCACGTTTGTCTTCATAATTACAGCAAGCTGGTTTTGGGAAATCTCCATCACTGCCTCATCTCTAACGAGGTTGTGTATAAATGATGACGTTTAGTCCACCAAGGATGCTGTACCATTTTGTTCCCCTTTGATGCCCACAAATGGAGAAGGCAACACACATACCTTATCAATCATCTTCATCCATTTTGGCAAGTCATCGAACGTCTCCTTCTTGGTGATGTCATAGACTAATATGATCCCCTTGGCACTTCTGTAATAGGCTGAGGTAATGCTGTTAAATCTCTCCTGTCCTGCTGTGTCCCTGGGAAACAGCAGAAGTCAGTTCCCAAACCAATGACACAGCCAACTCCACATGCTGGCGCAAACACCCGTTCTGCTCCTTCTCCTCCCACCCCGGGGGGGCATGGGGGTATTCTCCCAGCCTTACAGGTGGAAGAGGAAAAGCTCAGGCTGTTAGGAGACACGAGGTTCATCTGTATACGGATTCACAACTAAATGGAGACAGATTACCCCGAGGTCAACAGCTGTCAGACCACCCTTCCCCGGAGGCCACATCAGGAACATGAGGAACATCCCAACATGAACACGTGGGGTGATTTGCTTCTTTAAGGTGAAAGGGGGACACAGCACTCACAAAAGCACCTGCAGTTCCCACCGAACACCGCGCCCTAACCCGTTTCCGGTGCCTGACGGAAACCCTGTGGCAGGAAACTCATCCCTTAGAATGATGGCTCTGCAGCCCCGATGCTCAGCGTTATTTCCTACTGCTCCAAACTACCACACACCAAGTGTGCACAGCCACGTGACCGAGCACACGGAAAGCGAGCACACACCAAGTGTGCACAGCCACGTGACCGAGCACACGGAAAGTGTTGATTCCATTGAACAGGTTATTAGCTGACTAGTGTGTATCAGTATGGAACCACTTTATCTAAAGTTTAAAAACATTTATTTGGTTCGTATGAATGTCTTGCTACATGTACACATGCATGCCACGAATGTGCCCAGTGCCTGTGTAGGGCACCGGATTCCCTGGAACTGGATGGTTGTAGGAGCAGGGAACCCACGCTGGGGCCTCTGCAAGAGTAACAAGTGATTTTAGCTGCAGAGCCATCTCTCCAGTCTCCATAAAAAAAATCAATACTGACGAAGGTGTCATTGTTGGGAAGATGGAGAAAATCCTAACACTCTCCGTCATCTCCAGGAAGCTGAATTTTCATTGCATTGATAAAGAATTCATTTCAAGCTACGGTGGTGGCCCATGCCTTTAATCTCGGCACTTGGGAGGCTGAGGTAGGTGAAATCTCTGTAAGTTTGAGGCCAGCTTGGTTTACAAAGTGAGTTCTAAAACAGCCAGAGTGGTTACACAGAGAAACTCCATCTTGAAAAACAAAACAAACAAACAAACAAACAAAAAGCTAATTTCTAGAAATTTTTCTTTTCTTTTCTTTTTTTTTGTTCTCAGCTACATCATCACTTAATAGAGCAGCATGGGATTTTATTCTTATTTTTCTCTTTGCTTCCGGTACAAGCTGAAAAATTTCTGCAATTCTTTTTACAGCCTGGTAAATTTAACATTTAAAGATTTACTTTTACTTATGTGTGTGTATGTGTACCATGTCTGCATGTGTACCGAGGGTCAGAGGCGTCAGACCCATGGAGGTGGAGTTACAGGCAGCTGTGAGCCTCGGCCCTGCGAAAGGGACCAAACTCTGGATCTTCTCTCTGCAAGAGCAGAGGAGCAGCCACAGGCACACAAGTCCTGCTTCCTCACCCTGACCCTGGGCATCCCAGGAAGACAGTGTGTACTCCAGCACAAAGCAGCACTGCTCCTAGTGACATTCCCCAGGGCCACACCACCACCGTCCCTGGTGTCACACCACCACCGTCCCCGGTGTCACACCACCATCCCCAGGGCCACACCACCACTGTCCCCAGAGCCACACCACCACTGTCTCCAGGGCCACACCACCACTGTCCCCAGTGTCACACCACCACTGTCCCCGGGGCCACACACCACCGTCCCCGGGGCCACACTACCACCATCCCCAGAGCCACACCACCACCGTCCCCGGTGTCACACCACCGTCCCCAGGGCCACACCACCACTGTCCCCAGTGTCACACCACCACTGTCCCCAGTGGCATCCCCCAGTGCTGTGCCAACAGCTGCAGAACTTTACTAAGGCTCCAGAGGGCGGAGGGTAAGTTTCTGGAGAAGGCTTTACCATCTAAGAGAAAAGCAGTCTGAGAGGCCCACGTGGCTGAACGCACACTACCAACTCTCGTGGACCAGGCTTCCTAAGGAAAGCCAGGACGACCAGAGTTAGAGCCACCGTGGATGAGGCCACACATAACCAACAAGAGGCACTCGCACATTCAGATGTAGCTCTCAGCCCCAGGACATGTTCTGCCTGTCACCCACTCAATCCAGCTGTACACACATCTTAATATTAGCTACATCACCCTTCAGGGAGAAGAACACAGCCACAGATGCTAGGCGCCATGGTGGGCGTGGCCCAAGCCCTTCAAAAGCTGTCTGGAGGCGCTTATAGTTAGAAATAGTTTGTGCCAAAGATTGAAAATTTACATATATGGATGCTTTTTCCTACACGTGTGTGTACAGAGTATGTGCCTGGCGCCCAAAGAAATCAGAAAGGTCATCAGATCCCCCGGGACTGGATTCATAGACAGCTGTCAGACACCATGGGGTGCTGGGAATCAAAGTCAGGCCCATTAAAAGGGCAGCCAGGGGTCTCAAGTGCTAAGCATTCTCTCTCTCCACCCCATCCACGTCAAATTATGATGGAGCACAATTAACTGAACAAAGATTGTTAACTTTTTGCACACTAGTATAAGAAAAACCTGTTTTGTTTTTGGTTATCAAATATTTAGCCCAAACTGTAAAAACAAACAAAACAATAACCCCCAAAGCCCTCACGTGGTTACACTGTTGCAGATGACCAAACGGCAGACATTACCTCAGGACACCAGTAGAGCAAGGCTGGCTCGGTTGCAGCAGTGCCCCAGACAAGGACATGGATGAAGGATGGACATGCCACTAACATTCAAGCGTTAGATGACCGGTGAGACCACAGATGCGGCAGCAGTTAAGGCGGATGAAAGCAAACACACACAGACGGTGGACAGACAGTCAGAGCTGAGGGCGACCTGCCAAGACGAGTTAGTAAGCTGAGTGTCGCACCAGTGTTAACGAAACCACGGCACACTCTCCAAACAGCTGAGCGGGGCTACCGCTCAGACACCACGGGCCAGACCCTGCCTTCCTTCTACAGAGGCAGCAACGGGGGCTCTCGCTCCACTGTGGTTTGTTAATGGGAAGGGAAAAACTTAAGTCCTGAGTTAGGACACAGCTGGTCTGGCCTCTTGTTCCGATGCTGAGCTGGGAAGGGGTCTATTCACCCGGGATGGTATCCAGAAGATGCCCCAGTCCACAGCACCCCAGGCCAGCAGGAACGGGCATCCTGCCACTCTACGCCCACACTGTATCAGCACAGGGCCCCTGTGCTGTGGATTCGGTGATGGGTCCTTCCCTCCTGACAATATGGTTATGAACACACTGGGCTATTTTGAATACCATGCAGTAATTTTAAAGACATGGACACACGCCTTTCCCCCCACCAGGGCTGGGGATGGAAGCCAGGGCTCTGGCATGCCAAGCCAAGAGTTCTAGTGGTGAGCTACACACCAACCAGTCCAAGACATGCGATCAAGCACTCATTTTAATGATAGCAGTCTGGATACAGGTCAGTGACAGGAAAACACAGGCAGAGAGGTTCAAATAGGCTCCCAGGCCATAGCACAACAGCCTCCGTGCAGATGAGGGGGTGGGGTAAGGAGCCGTGCCCGGGAAATGCTGTTAATCCGACTTTAAAAGGAGCAAAGACAGAGAGGAGGTGAGATGGCTGTTTTAGTAACCAAGTGTGTGGACTGTTAATTAAACACGCGGCAAAGTGGGACAGACTCAACTTACCAGATCTGCAATCTTATTTTCTTCCCTCTTAGTTCTACAGTCTTGATTTTAAAGTCAACACCTGGAGAGGAAATGAGTGAGCATGAAGCAGAATAATAAAGGTGCAGGCATCACAAGAATCCTAGTTATCAGTATGACTCGTTAAACTAAAAGCATCAGCATAGCAAGAATTCAAGATGCGAGGGCGGGGCAAACGTGCAGAGCCGCAGCTCTGGGGCACTCTCCCATGCCCTCCGGGGCCGCCCCATGCTCGCCCAGGAGCCCACCCTGGCTTATTCTAGCACCTGCTGGTACAGGTGATTTATGACTCCAGGTGCCATCTAGAAACCACAGCAACATTAACAGAGGATGCCAATTCAGAGATGATTTTTAGACAGAAAATTTGAAATCCAATCCTGATTTCAAGCAGCCTTTGTTTGAATTTGGAAGTTATTAAAATTTTTAGCTCTCACAAGTGTTGGTAAATATGTGCATGACTTGGAATATTACTTGTAGAGGAACAAACTATTAGAGACAGGCTGGGCAACCAAGGGAAAAAAGACATAGATTAGCATATTCAATCTTAATATTGCAAGCAAACCATCCTGTGTAATGTTTTTTCTTCTTAAAACCAGACCAGTGAGCTTCAAATAAATTTTAAAAATCCAAATTTCATTTGTGTCTCTCATCTGATATCTTTTATACTTATAGACAAAAATATCTCAAGCTGAGAATTTCAAACTCTGTATTTACAAGCAGAGCAGGAAGGAGCTGGGAGTTGACCGTAAGCACCAGAAACATTTTTCTTCTACTTCCTAGCTGCCTGCGGGGACCCCAGATGGACGGTCCTAGGCAGCAGGGGTGTGCGGGTGATCACAGCCAGCACAGTGGCTCTGCCCGCCCTCTGCTCATCCATTTTGGGGCCCGAGGCAGCAGTGGTCAGATGAGGATCTGAGGACACAATGACATGTGACTGACTGGGTTTAAAATTAGCAACACACTAGACATGTTTGTAAGACTAGGGCAGCCCCTGGATGGAAAACAGAGAAGTTCTGTGACTACAACACATCACAGCGGAGACAGGCCCCTAGGTCTCAATTCTTGTTTTTATTTTTCAGTGTTTGTTCATTTGTTGTTTTTGTTGCTGTTGTTGTTTGTTTGAACCAGGGTCTCTCTACATAGCCCTGGCTGGCCTGGAACTTGCAGAGACCCACCTGCCTCTGCCTCCAAGCGATGGGATTGAAGGTGTGC
The DNA here is from genome assembly GCA_030556225.1 of Cricetiscus sungorus. Taxonomy (NCBI): domain Eukaryota; kingdom Metazoa; phylum Chordata; class Mammalia; order Rodentia; family Cricetidae; genus Cricetiscus; species Cricetiscus sungorus. The sequence goes on along the minus strand of JANBXA010000328.1, from coordinate 5,678,146 downwards.
ACCACCACAGCCGGCACAATTTGAGTCTGGATCCTGCACGCCGGGCTGGCAAGGCTGACAAACACAGTCTCGCCTTTTGTTCTGCTGACTGCTTCCCAAAGTCCAGCAACGCCTTGAGCAATGACTCACCTCAAGGTGACACCTCCAAGGCACAGCCACACTGGTGGCTCTGACTACCAGTGATAAGCCACTGTCTTTACGGTGGTAACCTAAACACAAGGCCTCTTCGATGCGCAAATCTGCAGTGTGAATTAGACTCGCTCATCTTCACACGACGACTATTTTACTTCTCATTTCAAAAGTAAACGTTTATGTATTTGTTCATTTATTGTGGTGTGCGACATCCCAGTCAGAGACAACTGGCAGGGGTTGGTTTCCTGTCCCGTGTGGGTACCAGGGGGCAGGCTGTCAGGCTCCAGGGTGGTGGGGCTTTGCCGCAGCCATCTGTTAGCCCTCCCTCGGTTTCACTTCTCCCGACTTCAAATGAATCTGTTTTCAGATCTGAGCTAAGGGGTCTGTGACATTGTCATTTTACTGAAAAGGACTACCCAGTGGCATCTCCCCTGAGTTTTGCTTCTGGTCACCTAATAGACCCCTCCAACAGCCAGTGCAGGCCTCCCGAGCTTTGAAGCTGCAGTCTCCTCTGCTACATCATGTTGTGCCCGCACATGTCACGTGCTCCCTACTCTTCCTCAGCGAGTTCGAAAACTTACCTGTGTTAGCAGTCCTCTCCGAGGGTAGAGAAAAATTTCTATCCACGAAGCTTAGCCAATGGAAACACAAGGACAGGGACCGACACTCACAACGAGGAAGGAAGCCACTTATCTATTTAAAAGGTTGTTTAAAATGAAACTGGACAAAGAATCTGCTCATGAGGGGAGTCGAGTGCTAACCAGCACAGCAACTACAATAGCATCAGTAGCCGGGACAGAAAAATTCTGAAGCCTCAAAGTGGCTGAATCAAAAAGTCTATACATCAGGGGAGCTGGCCCTGCTCCTCAGAGGACATCGTGGGTTCAGTTCCAACACACACACACACACACACACACACACACACACACACTCACTCACTCACACACACACTCTCACTCACACACACACACACACTCTCACTCACACACACACTCTCACTCACACACACTCACACACACATACACACACACACACACACACACACACACACACACACACACACACAGCAGCCTGTAACTCCAGTTCCTCTTCTGACCTCAGCAGGTACTGTGTTTGCATGGTGCATATACATGCCTACAGGCAAAAACACTCATATGCCTAAAATAAATAAATCTTAAAAAAAAAATCAAGTCTATAAATTATAACATGATGGGAATGTCTTCTGTACATATGTTCCTCTTATTGGTTGATGAATAAAGCAGTGTAGCCAATGAGGCAGGATGATAGGTGGCACTAAGGAGACAAGGAGGATTCTGGGAAGTATAGGCAGAGAGGACTCATCATGTGAGCCCAGGGAAGAGAGGACTCAGTGAGGCGTCTCCCGTAAGATAAGACCACGTGGAAATACACAGATCAGTAGTTATGGGTTAATAATTACGACAGAACTAGCCAATAAGAACCCCAAGCCAATGGCCAACAGTTTATAACTAATATAGCTTCTGTGTGTTCATTTTGGGGCTCTAGGAGGTTGGGACCAGGCTGGCAGGAAAGAATGCTTGTAACAGTAACAGCTCATTAAAACTCTCATAGATAAAAACAGAATAGCCTGCATTGTATCTAACAGCCCGAAGTAGCTTGTAAAGACTGGATGCTTAATTCAATTTATGGCTTGAACACATATCTTTGTTATTAATACAAGTATATCGTATATCACTGAACATGTCTAAAAACATTGCCTCACAAGTATAAAAGGGCTCCATTCTGCAGGGCGGTGGTGGCGCACGCCTTTAATCCCAACTCTCGGGAGGCAAAGGCAGGTGGATCGCTTTGATTTTGAGGACAGCCAGAGCTATATAGAGAAACCCTGTCTTGGGAAACAAAATAAACAATGACTCCACGCTGTGTACCTGCAGCATCTGCCTCCCACAGAAATGGCAATGGTCCTGAATGATGACAGCTGGCCATCAACAGTCTCACATATTTGGACCGCAGCTTTAGAGGCAGTGAGCATACACAGGAATGCAGAGCTACATATCCACACACAGGGACACAGTGGGTGTCACCTTCCCGTCTATCTACGGCTCTGCTGAAAACCCAGTGTCTCCAGGCTTCCTGACTAACAGGCAAGAAAGCAGCCTTGCCTGCCCTGCGGGCTAACGGGGACAGTCCCTGCCCGCAAAGCTGGGTCACACTGACCCACATTAACACACGACGCACTTGGCAACAGAGTAACTTCCTTTGCCACGCGCTCTTAGAGAGCCTTCTTGTCTGCCCAGAAACCTTTTAAATCCTAGATTTCCCACGGAACCTTCCCTGTCCCCAGCTACCTCGCTCGCTCCCACTCCAGGTCCTGCACTCTTTCTTTGCTGGAGCTAGCCTCTCTCCATTAAATGCTGTAGAGTAATTTAGGGATATTCAGGACTGATCAGTAGTTTTTTTTTTTTTTTTTTTTGTATTTTAAGACAAGAGGTAAAGGAGGCGCTGTGGAATGGAGTGATGGATATAAATGTGTGTGCACCGTGTTGTTCAGCCCGCTTACTTGGTCCACAAAGGACCTTCTGCAAAGGACAGGCAGTGTTACTAGGCTGTAAATACCTCAGAGATCACTATGGTAACAAGTTGCTTATTCCATCACTTCTTGGAGTAGTATCCCTGAACAGATTATTCTGGCTAGGCTCCCTCTACCAACAGGTGTGGCCTCTGAGCTACTGCGGCGCATGCCCAACCTTCACTTGTTTTAATAGCAATGGCAGCTATATCTGTCAGATATTTGGTGTCTTGCACCTAAAGCATCCTGCGCTCAGGGCAGCCTAGTCAGGTGGGGGCACTACCATGCCATCTTGTAGGGGGCACCAGAGCAGAGGCAGCAAGGGTAACTGGTAGACCACATCTAACATAACGGTGGAATCGCTACTCAACCTCACACGTGTGTGAACAACTAAAGGCTGCTATAATAAACATGAGGTGGGCGAGGAAAGAGGTTTGTGAAGAGGCCTGCAAATGGCACATGATCATCATCTTCATGCCACTAGAGGCCAGCCTGCTTTTGCTTCCTTCTTGGTCCCAGTGACAGATGAAGGAAGGCCTGGGAAGGCCAGAGAGGAAAACATTTCCAAAACAACCTTTCTTTTTCTAGGCTCTAAGAAGTTACAAAACCGAGAACAGCTCATGTTTCTTTCCAGTCTAAAGAAAAAACAACCCCACTGTCCAACCGGCTCCCGCAGGGTCACCTTGCTTCTCTGCCAACTCCAGACCTGTAGCTTGACCCAGCAGCACTGGACTTTACTGAACATTAACACAGCTATGCACTCCAGGTGTCACATAGGTCTCCATATAAAACGGTTGTGACACTACAGTTCTGTCAGTTACATTATATCCCTGCCTCAACAGCGACAGATGTGTCAAAGTCACAGGGGCAAGTCCAACATTGGGTGGGAGGCACTATTATTATTATTATTATTATTGGAAATGAGTCCCCTGTCCCAGCTGCATCCCCATGAGAAGAGTGTACACGGCGAGGGACAGGGAGATGTGGTCTGCTGCCTCCAGACCTGCCCTCTACTCTTGTACCAAATCCAGATTTTACTTTTATTTTATGTGCATTGTTGTTTTGCCTGCATTTATGTCCGTGTGAGAGTGTTGGTTCCCCTGGAACTGGAGTTACAGACAGCTGTGAGCTGTCCTGTGGGTGCTGGGAATTGAACCCTGGGTCCTCTGGAAGAGCAGCCAGTGCTCTTAACTGCTGAGCCATCTCTCTGGCCTCGGAAAGTATCTTATGGGTAAAATCTAATGGACTTATCTGACTTTTCCTCCCTAAGCTGAGCTGTGAGAATTCAGTAAAACTAAAACCAATGTCTAATTATGAAATCTTGTGATCATTTCAGAGAAAGACACTATTATTACAGGGCCAAACTGAAGGCGAGAGAGGGCTTGATGGACGGCTGGAGTTTAAGAGCACTGGCTGCTCTTAAAGAGGGCCCAGGTTGGGTTCCCAGAAGCTACATGGCAGAGCCACATGCAACTGCACTCCAGGGGGACCTGACACCCTTTTGTAGCCTCTAAGGGCACTGCACATTGTGGTGCAGAGGCAGGATGGCCACACACATTAAGTGAAAACACGGCTACAAAGAAGAGACGTGCGGAAGCCTCCACGCACCGTTACAGCAGCGCCCCAGGCACCGAGAGCTGGTCCCAGCCCACGGGTGGTTCTGCCCTATTTCATTCTGGTGCAGACCACTCTGTGACTCTGCCCGACACAGAAGCATAAGACACAGTCGCATGCCTGACCCGAACACACAGGCACAGCGACACAGCCTAAGGCAGGACAGGCTGGGAGTGCTGTGTGCCCACAGTGGGGGACAGTCCTATTTTCATGGAAGGATGCAGCAGTGTCTCAGAAGATGCTGCTCGGCCTTCAGGAGTGAAAGAAACTCACTGTCCTGGTGTGTGCTGTATCCCAGGCATGCTCTACGGTCATGTGCGCTGCCCCATCCAAGTGGACCCTGTAGCAAACTTTATTTGTGCACAAGTAGGTGGGAAACCGACGTACTGGGCCTCTTCCACTCACTGGGCTCCACACGTCACTGCCGGTTCTTAGTCCCCAAAGGAAGGGTGCGTACGCTGGGGAGCAGCTGGGGAAAAGCCAGAAGCTCCACTGGCTTTACGGGGCTGTGAGGTGGCCAAACCTCACCACGGTTATGGCTCACTCGGTATTTCTTACTCTACTGTAGACACCGTGCACATGTTTACAGGGCGTGGATTTTCTGGCAGTTTCCATGTTTACAGCACTGATGTAGAATACAGAACAATGGCTAACCTTTCTGGGCCAGGACCCAGGACAATGGAGTCCCCATTTACTCCTACACTGAACCAGGAAGAAAGTACAAGGCGCCTCCCACCCTCTCTTAATAAATGGGGGGGGGGCTGAGGGGAGTGGTCTGCGTACAGACACTGCTAACGTACAGAAGAGCATGAACGGGGGTCCAGCTTGCTACCTGCCAACCTTGCCAATCTGGGCAGCACAGGGACAGGCCGCCACGGTGGCTGAAGAACAAGGGCTTTTCTTTTTGAGTAAAAATTAAAATAAGATTGTTGGCTTGAATTTCATTTTGGTTCATCAATAGGAGAGCACTAACGAATTTATCTCTCTCCCTCACACAGACAAATACACAAGGAAGGGAAAGAAAATGGGAGACAAAAGTCGAGGTCTTTATTGGCAGGGAACAGTGACATCACAGGGTTCTGGCCGGCGAGTGCAGAGGCTTCTGCATTAAGAAGGGTGGGGAACAGGAAGGCTCCTCATCCGCCTGCCAGAGGTTGGCTGGAGCTGGTTTTGCTTGGCAAGTTAAGAAGGCAGGAGGAGCACAAGTGCAGGATCAGCAGCCTGTCCCACTGCAGAGGACGGAGGGGACCTCAGGGGCACACTCGGTACCCTGCTAGGTCTGTATTGCTGCTTCCCGGCTTTACAGGATTAAATAACAACAAAACTGCACTCAGTTAGGGTACTGGGTTTGGTATGTATTTTTGTTTTCCAACATCAAAGCTGCACAACAGAAAGAAAAAAAGGTAAATAACCAGTTTCTTCTCTCTGATGGAACACAATGGCCTCACCTCTTTTCTTACATTGGATGGCCACTCTGTTTGTGACCACCCCCCCCCTCTAATGGGATGAGCCAGATATGCAGGTGTGAACTTCGTGCCCTATTTAAGAGGCTCCTAGAATGGTCTGATGTAGATACACAGTACCTCTTGAAAGTATCCGGAGGAATGACTACTTTACAATGCTGTGTTTTCTCTCTGCTTTCAGACCAATGAGTAGTTGGAACAATGTATCCCATGTCCCGGCCACAGAGCAACTCTGACCTATCACACTCAAAGCTGCCGCCTCACTTCTCCAATTAGTTCAGGGCCTTAACAAATAGCTCCTGGCAGAGTCCACAGACAGTGGGAAAAAAGAGGCTGTATCTACTCCCATCCGCATTATGCATAATAAAACTTTTCCTCTTCTGTGTGAGAAGGAGATTCAAAGAGGTGGGGAGCGGGGGTTCTAGGGCTGGGTCTAACTAGGTTTTTATTTTTGATATATAGTCGACTCCAAAGAAATCTATAGCCTTTCTCTGAAAGACAGCCACCAGGTGTCACAAGGCAGACACTGCTCAAGCCCGTGGGCTTATACTAACTCCCTAATAAACCCAGTCACAGTTACTGCTCCTGGGGCCTTCGGTCCAAACCTCAGTCTCAGGCCCCCACCTCCCTAAGTTAGTTGTCTTCCCACATCACTCTGGCAGTGGGTGGGGTAACCGGGGAGGCCGTGCTGTCCCTCAATGTTGGGGAAGGGAATTCTGGAATTCTTTATTTTATGTGTATGGGTGTTTTGCCTGCACGTATATCTGTGGACAACATTTGTGTCTGGTGCCCTCTGAGGTAAGAGAGGCACCTCTAGATCCTCTAGAACTGGAGATACAGATGGTTGTGAGTTGCCAGGTGGGTGCTGGGTACTGAACCCAGGTCCTTTGAAGAGCAGCCGGAGAATTGCTGAGCCATCTCTTGAGCAACCCTTCCCACAATTCTCTCTAAAGTTAAATTCTCAGCATCTGTGCCATTGTTTGCAAGACTGCATTTAAGTTCAGAAGAGCAATCAAAATAAAACCAGAGTTTTAACCCAGAAAAACAAGTAGGTCTCCACTAGTCTCACCCAAACGTCAGCCCCAAAAGTTCCAGACCAAAGAGCCAAGTGGCCCATTTCCTCCAGACCCATTCTGAAACTTACAGGGAAAGACAGCTATGACTACACACACAGGCAAGCCAGACGGCCATTTCTGCGGTCTTATCATTCACCCGTTCTGTGAACCCTTAATTATGTTGTCAGTTCAAGGACTCTGGCAGGTGTGGCCTAGGCTGAAGCCCATCCAGGCGGCTTAGGCATACATGAACGAGAGAGGATATCCGGGAAGCTAACACAAGCACCGTGGCCAATAGGCTGGCATCACTTCTCTAAGCTCTTAGCTGTCTTCTGAGGTGGAGCCTTTCAAAGGCGGGGCTGGGAAGTATGAAGCATTGCTGCAGGGGACAGAGGTCCTCAGAGGGAAATTTAAAGAGCTTTAACTCTGATATCTGATCTCTCCTCATTTTTTCCATCTTCATTTTAACTCTCTTTCTTTTGGAACTGATGATAAGAAACTAAAAGCACAGGCCAGAGAAGGACCCTGTGAGTTTCTGTTCAAACAACAGCTAAAATACAGCACACCCGGAGTCACACACAGCGTTTTCTAAAGGAACTTAAGGAATGAACTTAGTCCCACACGGTTCAACGGGAAGAAGACATCCTCTAAGAGGCTCTCGGCCCCAGCAGCTGAGCACTCTTCACCGTCACCCGGCTCCCAGTGAGCTTGGCACCGTTCACCCGCTGACACCCTGCTTTACACTTTACCCCACAGGCAGCGTGACACCCAACACAGAGCAGGTGCCCAACCAACGGCCTGCTCACTAGAGGGCGCCACACTCAGTGGCAGGAGCGCAAGAGGGGCCGGTAGCGTTTAGTGTCTACAGGCTTTGATTAAGTCATGGTTACCATCTGCCTCTCAACTTGAGAAACAAAACAAAACACCCCCCAAAATTCATTGAAATTAGTTACTACAGGCTGCATAGGGAGTAAACAAAAACATCCAAGAAAAATACCCAGAGTGGAGACACATACACGCACATATAATTAATTATGTGTATAAGGGCCGGATCCCTGCTCATTCTCAGATAGTCTATGTCATCCTATGCTGCCCCACTGGCTGGCGCTCTGCCAGCTCACAGGGCAGGCCTACCCTTCCCAGAACTACAAGCCAGTGAGGTCTCCGAGCACCCACGTCTATGTCCCCGTTAAAATATTTCTAGAGTGTGGTTGTCTGTTCCCAAGGGTGGCTCAACCCATCATGCCCGTGGATCACCTCATACCTTCAGGGTTAGTTCTGCACTGATTTTTCCTTCCCAGTTGAACACGGTCATCATACCTTTCACTGTTCCGTATGTAAGTGTCGGGCCATAAAAGACTGATAATTCTCAACTGCATTCAAACCCCACTGCACTTATGTCAGGTACTAACAAAATAACAGGAGCCCCATTTCCTGGGTAATAGCTCCCTATGCGATCTCGCCAGCCAAGACTGGATATCTGCAACAGGTATAATTATGCTACTGGATTTTAATATCACACTCTCAAGACAAACATTAAGAAAAAGTAGAAGGAGCATAAATATTTCAAAAAAAAAATAAAAAAAGGGAAGAAAAAAAAAGCATTAAGGGGAATACTCAAAAAGGAAGATAAAAATGTCAATGCGGAAACTGGAGGTTTAATTTAATTTAATTACGAAGCAGTAAGTTCGTAAAACCGACGTAGTTCTGTTACCTGACATGGAACTCACTGTGTAGACCGGAGTGGCCTCGAACTTACAGATCGGCCGGTCTCCTGACTCCTGGTCCAGTCCCTCCTGCCTGTTCATTCTATTGAGTGAGTCACCCCAAATCTGGTCTCCGGGCAGCCTTTCCTGTCAGTCCAACGTCATTAAAAACATGCGGAAGGGTAAGCGGGAGCATTGCCTACGGATGTCACCGACCTCGGGTGAGTTCTGGCGGAACGGTTCTCACTGTCCTGTCACCCGGTTATTTGAGGTCAAGGGTACACACAGGCGAAATCCCTGTGCCCTACATCTGTACACAAAACAAGGAGCTGGAGCGCAGCTTTAGTGCGAGCGGTCTCCGCAGTGGGTTCCAAACTTCTGCCCAGTGACCCACGGGAATGATGAGCAAGCCTGGCGCATCCCTCCAGCCCGTAAACTAGGAGGTGGGGTCCCGCTTAGGAGCGGACCTCGGGGCGCTGCACGGGCGGCTGGGCCCCCCGGCTTCCCTTCTCCACCCCACAGAGCCGTTTGCTCTCCTGGGCAGCGGGCGTAACGGGCCGGGAGGGAAGGGCCGGGCTGTGGGCTCGGACACCCGCGGAGCGGCCCGGGAGACGGCGAGAGCTCGCGCGAGGCCCGGGCCCCGACCTCCCCGCAGGCTCGCCCGCCCCAGGCCCGGCGTACCCACGGTGGACTTGCAGGCCTCGCAGAACGTGTCGTCGGTGAAGCGCTCCATCAGGCTGGTCTTGCCCACGCCGCGCGAGCCGATGATGATGACCTGCAGCTTGAAGTCGGCCGGCCTCGGGGGCTGCTTCCTCCGGCGGGCCTGGCCGCCCGACAGCGCCGGGGAGACCGCGCCCAGGCCGCCGCCCGCGGGCCGCCGGTGCAGCGCGGCGCTCGGATCCATGCGCGCATACGGCTCGCCCTCGGGCCGCCGTCCGCGCGCCCCGGGCCCCCGCGCCCCGTCCACCCGCTCCGCGCCGCCGCCGCCGCCGGGAGAGGAGGAAGGGAAGCAGCTCCTTCGCAGCAGCGGCAGCAGCATCCCGGGCCGGGAGGGGCAGGAGCGCAGGCGCGGCGCGGCGCGGCGCGGCGCCGGAGCGGGACCCCTGCCGGCCGGAGGACCGAGGCGCACGCTCCGCGGAGGGGGCCTCGTTCTCGGTCACCGCTGCCCCCCAGCCCAGCCCGCCCTCCCTCCTCCGCGCATTTCCGCTCGTGGTTTGCTTTCACCGCGATCAGTTCCTAAGAAACGCGCGCTTTTGTTAGCCGCTCGCCCCGCGCACACGTCGCAAAGCGCGTGGCCTGTGATCAGCGCCCCGAACCCAGGTCGTTGTGGGTGCCGGGCGTCCCCGGCCTGGCCCACGGGCGGTTCGGTGTGGACACCACTTTGGCTGAAGCCCCGGCACCCCGGCGGGTCCGTGGCTCTGAGTGCGATTTTGCCGTGCTGTCTCTCAGACACTTGAGTTGCAGCCCGTCAAATTCAGTAAATGCATCTTTGGAAGCGAGCAGGTAAAAACTCAGATGTCCAGGGCCCCAAACTCCCAAGGTTTAGGAATTGGCATGGGTGGGTTATTTTGCTTTTTCTACTTGGAAGTGTTTAAAGCGGCCGAAGCTTGCCAGCGATTTATTTAGCAAATTCCTCCGCGTGAACCTGAGCGCCTGGGAACACTGAGTTCTAAATATGATAGGAGCTGGCGCGCTCGCCGAGAGTGATCACGTTACTCACCGAATTTCAGCCTTAGTTAGGACTCGGTTTTCTAATGCATTGTGCACGCCTCTGTCTGGCTGTGAATGAAAGTTGGAGAAGTCTCATTATTTTGCAAAGACAATCACAATTGGATTTTAGAAATTCTTTTATAACCACCCCCCCTCTCTCTCGATAGAACTTAGAGGGTCACATTTAAAGGTGAGGGTTTCTTCTATAGGACGGAGAAAACTCTATCATTGTTACAAAAACTGAAATACGAACGGACAACAAAACAAGAAACCATATGGCCTGCTGCAAATCCCAACGCATGATAGACACGCAAAGAATTAAACTGGTTCCCAACAGACAGGTCACTTGTGGGCTGGAGACCCCGGTATCCAAAACATTATCTATCATCTCTTCTCCACGAAGCAGGTCTATAATGAATAGTGAATGGCTTACATGGGGGAGGTTTGGAAAGGACTCCCTGGGGTTCAGGTTCAATGTATGTTTGCTGTTTTAAGCCAGCTATCAAGGTCGCTCAAGGGAACTCCAGCATTTACAGCTTTGGCACATATCAGAAAGTCAGCTAGCATTACACGGATGGATGAATGAATGGGTGAATGAATGAAACCATCGCAGATAACTATATAAATAAAGGTGTCTCGTCCTCTGTGCTTGCTCTTAAGCCCAGACCGTGTAATAAAAAGGGTGCTCTCATACCTTGCCTTAGGAGTAATTACTGCCCGCTATTCCAAAAGATCACCATCAACATTACCTCAACACACACAGAAGACCTGGACAGAACCTGGGGCACCATTGAGGAGGGGAGAAATGGGAGGGAGGCAGTAAGAGGTTTGGAGGCAGCACAGCCTCAGAAAACCAAGGGTTGTGTTTCACAAAGTGGGGCCCTGATCAAAAGACCTTCATGTGCACATTCTGGGCTTTGGCCATTTCCTTTAAATTAAATTTCTTTTAGTGGACACATATAATTAGTTACACATACCAACAGCGAACCATGTGATGTTTTGATGATCACACACAGTAACATTTAAATCAGAGTAGACATACCTCCTCACACACTTGTTACATTTTCATGGTGAAAACACTGGAAGTCTTCGTTATTTTAGTTTTTGAAATGTACAGTATGTTATTGTCATCTCTAGCCAACCTACAGTGCAATGACCGTAGGGACTTCCTTTCCTGGCCATACTAAATATCCATTGACCAATGTCCATTTTCCTTCCCTCCCACTCCTCCAGCACTGTGCTCCTAACCCTCTCTGATGGGAAGAATTTTAGAATCCACACCTGATCATATGGTATTTATCTTTCTGCATCTGGTTTACTTCATTTGACATAACAGTCCCAGATAATGCAAAGGACGCCATTTCATTTTTAATGGCGGAATGATCTCCCACTTCAAGGACACACTAAACCACGTTTTCTTTCTCCGTTTGTTAGTTGCGGGACACTTCCTTTGTCCCCATTTCTTGGCAGTTTCGAACAGCCCTGCAGTAAGCACAGCAGCACAGGTGTGCCGTTAACGTGCTGGTTACATTTCCTTTGGTGTTTATAACTCAGTACTTAAACATCCCACAAAGGTCCATGTTGATTAGGGGCTTGGTCCCTAGCTCGGCGTAGTAGGGAGGTGACAGGGTCACTTAGGAGGTGAGACCTTGGCTGGATGTGGTGGTGCACATCTCTAATTCCAGCATTTGGGAGGCAGAGGCTGGTGAATCTCTGTAAGTCCAGGGCTAGCCTGTGCTACATAGTAAGACACTCCTCTCAAGAAAAGAAAAAGTCATGAGGCAGTTAGTCATCAAAGGCATGCCTTCAAATGAGGGTATTGGGGTTCCCATCCTTTTCATCATTTCTCCATCATGTGCACTCATGACAGGCCCAAAACCTTGGGGGCAATTAGTCATGGGAGATAGCTCCAAACGTGTGAGCCAAAACACATTTATCCTCTCGTGCACTGATAACCTCAGGTACTTTGCTACAGTTCCAGAAAGCGCTCTGACACGGGAATTGATGGATCACATAGTAGTTTTATTTTTATTTCTATTTGCTTGTAGATTGGTGAATTGTAGTCCCCTCTAAAGTTGGATCAGCTTCCAACATTTTTATTCTTTGTGCTGTCTATGTTTTGAAGCAGCTCCCAACGTTCCCTGGACACTAAGTGTTTTGTTGGCACCATCTCCTCTGAACCATCTTCATTCCTTTGATCTGGAGGCCTTTCTCTTTCCATGAAAAAAATAAATAGCCTTGCCATCAAGGACTTCTCTGGCTGCATACCAGGAGTTTCTGCACAGGGGTGGGAGACCTTGTATACAGCTGCTTCTTCATGACTCTACAGACCGGGGATGGTATCTTGTAACTTGTTTTCTGCCAGCCCGCCCACCGCCAGTCTGGCGCGCCGGCCCCAAATAACATGCAGAGACACTGTATTTGATACAATCCTGTTGGCCAGTTACTAATTCCTTATTGGCTAGCTCTGTCTTAATGATTAACCCATTTCTACTTACCTAAGTATTTCCACGTGGTCATCTTAACTGAGCGTGGTGGGCGGCATCTTGCTTCCTCCATGCTCTACATGCTGACTCCTCCTTACTACTTCCTCTTTCCTCCTTGTCTCCTAGCCCCGCCTATCTTGCTTTCCCATTGGCCCAACAGTGCTTTATTAATTAATCAGTATGAGACACATATTTACAGAATAACATTTCCCATCCAGACGTGATCTGGGGGAAAAGGCTGGGAAGGGTCAGGCCGCTCTCTTTGGTGGTGGACGCTGGAAGGCTTAGGATCTGGTGGAACCCGCCCTGTTATCTGCCTATGTTGTGAGTTATTTCTCCCTTAATAAACATCTATTTGGCCTAATTGTTTATCCTGATCCTTATTAAATCACAATAGTATCTCACATGCAGAATTATCAAGAGCTTGCTTCTTGGCTGTGTCTTTTTATTAGTTATTTCTTTCACCTAACCATTAGTCAGATGGAGAATGTGTGTAGCAGTGGGGGACAACTTCAGCTGTCTGTGTGTGAACTGAGTGACGTACGTGGTGTGGAGGTTTGAGTGAGCTGTGTCCCCCGTAGACTCGGGTGTCTGCATACTTGTCCCCATCTTCTGGTGCTTTTCGGTGAGGTTGTGGAGCCTTTAGGATGTGGGTCACTGGGGGGCGTGGCTTTGCTGGAGGAAGTGGTTCACTGGAGGCGGGCTTGAGAGTTAGTAGCCTCGTTTCCACTTCCTGACTGAAGTCCCACTGTGATCTCTCAGCTTCCTGCTCCGGCTTCCTGCAGCCATGCCTCCCCCCACCATGTTTTCTCACAAAAACAAAGGGAGAAACACAACACTGGAAAAACTGGTGTTGTAATAGCGACTCTGACTCCAGTTCTTAATGTGGACGGACAGCTCACTTCTCTCTTCCCTCCCAATCCTGCATCTAGACACGGCTGCTGGAGCCCTGGGTGCTCCCTTCCTGCCGTGCTGCTGAGAGGGTCAAAGCATGTAAACTTTGCAGAGCCGTCCCTCTCCCCACTCTGTGAGCCGTTCGGCTTCCCTCCTTCCTGCGAACTTAGGCCTTTTTTCATGGCAGCTTGAGAGGGCTGCCCTGCTCTCCAGAAAGGTTCAATGATGCAATCAGCAAGCAGTGGGAACCACGGGCACACCCTCTAGGGGCAAGCACCACCTCATCGGTCTGACACCCAAAACCCGAATCAGTGCACATCCGAGCTGTCTTCCCCCTGCAGTGCACAGGAGACACACCTGGCCAGCGCTGACAATGGACGCGTTGTTACGCATATGCTGATCAGTGAACTAAAGAGCTGGCGGTGAGTTGACACTTTCTGTAATCACTCGTGTAAGTGTCCCATGGCAGCTGAAATCAGAACTGTTGATAACTGGTATTATCTAACTAAGTGCGACATGGGGCATTTCCCTTTCCAGAGCCACACAAAGAGGACTAGCTGTATCATAAAGCACTAAAATAAAACAAGACTGGGAATTGCACAGCAATGGACTAATACATGCAGGGTGAAGATTAGAAGGAGACGGCCACCTTCCCACTAAGGTGGATCTTAGCCTATCTCTTCACACACCCCCAGGAGACACGTGGCATTATACACCCCTCCCGGTGTTCTAATTGTAACCCCTCGCTCTGCCCCAGGAGAGCACACCAGAATCCCAGTGAGTGGCTATCATAATCACGGCTGCTTAACCACTCAACCAACACACCCTTTCCCACCCCTGACAGGCGTCTGCCTTTTGTTCAGTTAGCCACACTGCCCCGTGAAGTCACGTGCTTCCGGCACAGCTTGCAGAGGCCACAGGAGCAGGTGGCCGATCCGTTTTCTAAGTCGACCATGTGGATTCTCACCCCCTTGTCTGACGTGGCTTAGGAAGCAGCGTATGATCAGACTGGCCACTGAGAGGAAGCTAATGAAACCTTTCCAAGGATAGAGGCTTCTGATAAAGTGTCAATGGTAAGAAAAAGAAGACCCTAGTAGAGTCTGGCAGGGACCTTTTGTGGAAAGCTTACGGCTGCTGCTGCCATCTTGGCATCTTGAAAGAGACTGTAGCTGGCAGAGTACGGAGAGTGGGACTTTGGGGTGAGAAATGAGTCACCAGTATCAAATGAAACAGTATTTTTATTTATTTTTATGATACGATCTCTCTATTGTAGCCTTCGTATGGTATCTGAGAATTCAGAATTCAGTATGTAGACCAAGTTGGCCTGGGACTTAGATCTACCTGCCTCTGCCTCTTAAGTGCTGGGATTAAGGGGATGTACCACCACACCTGGCTCCTGTATACTTTAAATCATGTTGATGGCTTAAAATACTAAACGCAATGTAAATGCACTGTGCTGTATCATCTGTAGAACAATACCAAGAAAAAGGAAGTCTGTAACTGTTCAGCACAATTTCTACCACTCTGGCTTGAATCGGGGGGCTCAGAGCTTGATAGGGAGCTGCTGTACTCTACAGGGAAAGAGAGAGGTGGAGACATTGGTATTGTGCCATCAATGGTCATGCACGAAGTGTCTGAGTGCCCCTCACCCCAAGGAGATGGACACTTCTGAGGCACAGCTTGAGAGAAGTGGCTCCAGGCAGAGGTAGTGAGAGCCTTTAATCCCAGAGACAGATGTTGGGGCTCAAGCTTCAAGCTGACGGTCAGAGAAGCAAAGCAGCCAAGCCAGTACATCTTACCTCTACCCAGCTGAAATGGCAATTCTGTCCCCATGAATCCTCAGAGGCAAAAGCTCTCAGATTCCGTCTCCTCCTGCCTTTATTCCTTTCTCCACTGGGCCATATCCTCCTGTCTCCACCTCCCTAGTGCTGGGATTAAACGCGTGTGATCCCAGATGCCGAGATCACCTTTGTATGATCTGTTTCTTGTAGGACTGGATCAATTTTGTGTAGTCAGTGTGGCCTTGAACTAACAGAGATCCCTTTACCTCTTAATCCTGAGTGCTGGGATTAAAGGTGTGCACCACCATGGCCTAGCTTCTATAGCTAACTAGTGTGGATGACTTTGCATCCTGAACCCTCAGGCACATTTTATTAAATCATAAATATCACCACCCATGTGAGTGTTTTAAAGTTTCTCTCCCCACTGCCTTTGAGTGTTTGTGTTAAACAACAACAATTTGTAATTTGAAAAAAGAAATGAGTTTAATAGTAATATTAGCAGAAGTAATTCAGAAGACATAACACATTTGAAACTTGTGACTGGAACATAACATGACTCAGGGGCTGTCATCATGAAATCATTTTATTTCATGTTGCTAATTAAGAAAAATTCTTATTGTGTGTCTATGTATGTACCTGTGTGTATGTGCATGCAACACACATGTGTAGGTGTCCACAGAGCTCAGAAGGCATCAGTTAACCAGGAAATAAGAGTTACAGGTGGTTTCGATAAACATGTGGGTGCTGGGAACTGAACCTGGGTCTCCCATGAGAGAGCAGCAAAACCTTCAGTAGTGCTCGTGGCTCGCTGCCTCCCCACCCCCTGGCACCATGGAAACCTAAGCGTTTCAACATCAGCTCATTCTCAGTACAAATGGTCTCAGCACAGAAACAGAACCTTCCAGTCCCCTGTAATACTCTAAGTGCAAATTTACACGGGGCATTTCCCCACGAGCCAGGGCAGGGGCAGCTACAGAAAGAATGCTAGAAAACAGGCACCTTCTTTTTCTCCATCCCACATCTCCCCTGTCCCTGACACTCAAGGGCTGACAGGTGTACAGCGGGGAGCAGGGGACAAGAGAAGGTTGATCAAATCCAGCCAGTACCGTAGTGAGCAGCCTCCCTGTCCCACAGTCCCGGAAGATAACCAAAGCTAACCATTTCTTTGCGGAGGGCTTGTTTGATTTTCTTGGACATCTTCCTCCTACCTCCCATGCCAGTAGCCATCTCTTGCTGGAGCAGGCTTTCTTATTTTGGATCACTAATCAGCTCTCAAATCATGACATGGAGACTGGTTATTAGTTATGAAGGCTCAGCCTTAGTTTATGCTTGTCCTAGTAACTCTGATAACTTAAATTATCCTTTTTCTTCATCTATGTTTTTGTCTCAGGGCTTTTAACCTTTCTGTCTGTATGTCCTATTCCGTGTCTGTCTGTCTGTCTGTCTGTCTGTCTGTCTGTCTGTCTGTCGCTGACTTCTCACGACAGGCATGCCACTCTTTCTCCCTCATTTTCACCTCCTTCTCTCCTCCCACAAGCCCCACTCCCTCTTCTGCCCAGCTATTGGCCATTTTAATTTTTTCTTAGACCAACCGGGTGCCTTAGGCAGGTGAAGCAGCAACATAATTAACCAAACGCAGCACAGACAAGTGTAACAATCTTCACATTGTTAACAAAGGCAGCAGAAACACGTGTAAACGCAAGTAGTTAAAGTAATATTCTTCAACACAAACAAGTGTAACAATCTTCACATTGTTAACAAAGGCAGAAGAAACAAATGTAACACACCCTCACACAGTTAAATAGTCCACAACATAAGCAAATGTAACAGGTATTCACATTGCTAATAAAGGCAGCAGAAACCAATGTAATGCACCTTCACATAGTTAAAGTAATATTCCGAAGCACAAACAAATGTAACACACCTTTGCCTAGTTAAATGACATCCACACATGTTGCTGCTAACTCCTTAAGTATGGATGGTGATTTTCTTCTGGATCATTGTCCGAGTTTTGCCCTTGCTCAGTGCCCCTCCAGATGGCTCTCTTGGACAAGATGTAGACTGACACACAGTGGCTTTCTCATAGGTGTGACCCTGTGGGCTTCGAGGAAGCCCTCGTGTCCCTTTGCCCTGGAGTTGTAGGGAGGAGGCCGGAGGTCGATGTCCGGTGCCTCCACAATGTCTCTGCACAGACTCTCTCTGGTCTTGGAGCTCACCGATTCAGCCCAGCTGCTCAGCCAATGAGATCCTGAGATCCACCGGCCCACCCACAATCATTGGGGTGCAGGGTCTGACTCAGTGCGCATGCTTCCGTGGCACAGTTCCCTGGCGGAGGTGTCCCCTAGTTTTCCTTTTGTGTTCCCTTTTATGCACCACACAACACCTCCCTGTTTTTCACTTTCATTTTAAAGAACTCTGTTTTACCGTTGGGGGCTGTCTTTTGTTTGTAAAATCTGAAAGTTCAGCAATATCTTGTTTTCAGCCCATCTATTTATTAAAAAGCTAGCTTTGGGAGTTAGGCCTTGTCATGACAAAAACCCTCTTATGCAGCACTTTGGAGATTGAAAAGGAGAGCCTTCAAATTGCTTAGACACAAAGAAAAGCAGTGCTGGAGACATAATGGTGAGGCGGCCCTTGTGTCTACCTCAAGTTCCAGGGGAGTGTGGAAATACCGGTGGCTTTCAGGCACCGAGTAGCTTTGTACCCCGTGAAGACGGTATTTTATTATCATTTTGAAATATTCTTCTGGATGTCCTTGATGGTCATGCTGGCAAGAAAACAGTTCGGTTTTTCTTCGCCGCCTGTGAAAGGAGCCATTCAGATGTGCAGATTAAGCCCGAGGTGTCGAGTTTTAGCTTTGCCCACGTTACCTGGCGCTAATGGTGTGAAATGGCTGCTGTCCAGGCAACACAAGCCTCTCTGGCAGGCAGCAGAGGCTGCCCCAGATGGGGTTCGTGTTTGTCTGGTGGCCTAGCCCAGGCCACTCCACTACCCAGACAATCACAGCTTTTTCATCTGCATAACTTGTGGTTACTATTCCCACCGTGACATGTCCTTTTATCCAGGAAAAAAAAAAAAGTTTGCAGATGATGGACCTGTGATTTGTGCCCATTCTCTGTGTGTGCCTCTGTCTGTCTGTCTGTCTGTCTGTCTGTCTGTCTGTCTGTCTGTCTCTCTCACAAACCTTAAAACAATAACAAAACCTTTACCTCTCCCCTTCCCTTTCCTCCTCCTCCTCTTTCCTCCCACTCCATTCTCTACATAAACTGTATGCTCTGGCTTTAGAATAACCTGGTGGACATCTTGGCATTTGCTGGAGGTCTCCATTTTTATCCCCACTGAGGGGAAAAGGGGTCAGAGAGGAGGGACTTGCATCTTGCCAGCTGTCTCCCCCTCATCTCTGGGGGTGATGTTCGGAATCCCACAGCTATAGCCACACCCAGCCACAGCCCACAGGCTGTCACTCACCTTTTTGAGGAAGTGGGCAACCCTGGTCTTCATCTCCTCACAACTTCTCCAGTTTCTTAGTTCTGACTGTGGTTGGGAAGTAACCACATGAGATAAAATGTGTCTCTCCATAAGTAATACATGCCTGTTCTCAGAGCCATGAAGCTTAATTCTGTGTCACAGTGACCTCATTGTCCACTGTCTCAGCATCTATGTCCAGGCTCAGTGGCTCATGGACTTTAACAGGGTGTTGGGCATGATGAATCCATGTCTGCCCCGCCCTGAACATGACCTGGCTCCCTCACTACAGGGTCCATATGTCTTATTAATTTCATGGTGAGTGCACCCAGCAAAGGTTTGCTGAGCACCGCTAATGCTTTCTGTGCTCAGTGAGCAAGGTGGTCCTGAAGGATTTGGCCTTTAAAGAGCTGACTGTCCAGGGGAAGTGGCTGTTCTTTCTGCATCTGGCTCCACGGGCCAGACTGCACCCCCTGTAGCTTCAAATCCTCTTGGCCCTGCCTTGGTCTCCAGCACCAATTCCCACCACCCTCAGGGAGGGCAGCCTGGTGGGGTCTTGCTTCTCAACAGTTCCAGGGTAAGGAGCTCTGGCTGGGGATCCCCAGCATTCATAAAAAAGCCAGGCCTCCTGTCAGCAAACATTTGTAACCCCGGTGCTTGGTGGGGAGAAGGAAAAAACAGGCACATCTCAGGGCTCCCTGGCCAGCCAGTCTGGC
Organism: Cricetiscus sungorus; assembly: GCA_030556225.1. Classification (NCBI taxonomy): domain Eukaryota; kingdom Metazoa; phylum Chordata; class Mammalia; order Rodentia; family Cricetidae; genus Cricetiscus; species Cricetiscus sungorus. Next base: position 5,658,576 of record JANBXA010000328.1, on the reverse strand, counting down.
CAGAATGGCAAGTTGTAGACCCAGGGAGAAATCCTGTCTCAAAAAACAAGGTGGAGAGCAACTGAGAAAGACTTCTGCCCTTCACATGGGCAGGCACACACACAGACACACACACACAGACACACACACACAGACATAGACACACACATGCACACACACACAGACACACACACACACACACACAGACACACACACACACACACACACACAGACACACACACACACAGACACAGACATAGACACACACATGCACACAGACACATGCACACACACACAGACACACACACACACACAGACATAGACACACACATGCACAGACACATGCACAGACACACACACAGATACACACATGCACACACACACAGACACATACACACAGACATAGACACATATACACACACAGAGACAAATATACACACACAGACACACAGACACACACACACACACACACACACACACACACACACACACACACCTACTCCAGAACTTCTCAGACACTGTGGCCTGCCCCCTCAAGGGCACCAGTGTAGCCCCTAAGCATTTACAACCTGGGATGTAGGAGTTACACTCCTGTGGTGACTTTGAGCAGTGGAGAATGGCAGCCGTCCTGACTTGGTCCAGAGAGCCCATCAGAAGCATTAGCTCACTGTGGGCGGTGGTGGCCATGGCGGTGGTGGCCATGGCGGTGGTGGCCATGGCGGTGGTGGCCGTGGCGGTGGTGGCCATGGCGGTGGTGGCCATGGCGGTGGTGGCCGCTGTGGCCAGGACAAAGGCTGCAGCAGGTCTGAGCCTCATCACATGCTTTCAGTCCCCCGTGGGCCGTTTGCACAGCCCAGATGGACTATGGCTGACCCCAGTAGGTTACCCCAATGTAACAAGTGGTAGGGAAGTTGATGTGGGGCGTCGTCCTCAGCTGGATGCTCTGTTCCTTTGAGACAGGATTTCTCACTGAAGTCAGAGCTCACTAATGTGGTTAGGCCGGCAGGCCGTGAGCTCTAGGGATCTCCTCACCCCTCTCCCCTCCCCCTACAGCCATGGCGTCCAGCTTTTACACAGGTTCTGGGGATCTGAACTCAGGCCCTCGTGTGTGCACAGGGAACACTATATCACCACCTGAGACTCTGCATGCAATGCCTTTCCCAGAGCAGGTCAGCTCCCCCTGGCTGACCCTTGGAGAGCAGCTGGAAATCCCCCCCCCAAGTAATTATCATTAAAGGCAATCAAAGGCTCACTGCGTTACAGGGGTGCTCAGCAGGCTTTTCCTGAGCAGGAAGTAAACCCTTCTGTTCTGTATACTAACAGAACCTACAAGAACACTGACTATCTGGACACCCCAGCCTGTGTGGATCGTGTGCTGTGTGGATTTGTAAGGCAGACTGGAAACAACCCCAGGTGATCCAGTGGGAGAGTGGCCGAGGCTGAGGCACACGTGGAATGAAGAATCAAGCTGCTGTGTGGTAAGAGCTCGGGGCCTAATCTATTCATCCATGCAAATAAAAAGAAAACGGGGCGGGGGCACCTTAGTCTATTTGGAGTCAACAGGTGTTTCTGCTGCTACACTTGGGAAAACTATTTGTTTACAACTTAATATTTTCTTTGTGTCTTCCAGTAGCTTTCTTCTTCCTTTCCTTTTTCTTTTTTTTTTTTTTTTTTTGAGGGGATCGTGGGTCCCCTGGGTGTCTGATGCTAAGACCCTGGTGAAGTCGGTTTACTCTCTGGGCTTAGAGTTTACATCCAAAAGGTGTCACTGCTCCTTCTTGCTGGCTGGCTCTGACCTTGGCACTGGCTAATAAAATCTGAATGAATCCCTCATGGGCTGCCAGACCCATACAGGTAGCTGTGTGGACCTCAACAAGATGATCCACTGGCCTTCAGGCAGCTTCCCTATGAGACCCTCAGCCTGTATGGTATCTTAGGAAAATATGTCTCATCCCCAAGTTACAGGACAGTACTTACATATTATAACAGTAAACAGAAAAGCAGTTATTCAAAAGTTACTGTGGGAGTGCAGCCTCCCATGGGCACAGCTGTCTTGAGGTGCAATCTTCACGATCCTCTGGCGTAGCCTTGGCCTGCTCCCTATGGACTGTCCCCCATCACACCATCTAGAAAACAATTAGAAAGGTACGTGGCAGCTTCGTGTCCTGTCTCTGGTTATATGGTCAGTCGGAGAGTAAATCTGGTCCTTGGTACTGGTGTAAGACAAAACAGGCTTAGATGAAGTGACTTTTGTTTTGACCATTTCTGGCCCAAACTGTAGGGTTCTGTTTGGTCTCACTGCCACACAGGGTCACACTTTTGTCAGGAAGTCCCTCCCCAGGGAAGTGACCAATGTGCAATGCTATATTTGTCCATCCCCTCCCCTGTTGCGGAATATTTGTACACTGTGTTGCTGTGATTGGTGTAATAAAAAAGCCCAGTGGCCAACAGCTAGGCAGGAGAGATAGAGGGGACGTCTGGGCAGAGAGGAGTTAAGCAAGGCTCTCAAGAGACACCATGGAGGTGGGGAGTAAGTCAGACACACAGAACGGGAGAGCCGTAAAAGCCTTGTGGTAAAATGTAGATGAATAAAAACATGTGTTGACTTAAGTTATAAGCGCTTGCGGGACAAGCCTAAGCTATAGACTGAGCGAGCGTTCATAATTAATATTAAGTCTCTGTGTTATTATTTTCGGGCTGGCAGTCCCAACTAGGAAGTACTACCACACTTCCCCGATCTGATGGCACACTGGGGCTTTGTTGTTGAAGAACAGTTTAAAAAAAGACATTATGGAAAACAGCATGGGGTTGGTCCTTCAGTAAAATAAAATAAAAATGGAATCCCAACTAGATCCAGTTGTCCATTACTGAGCGTCTGTTGTAAGGAATGCAGGCAGTGTCTATTTTTTTTTTTACCAATTTAAAAATCATTTTACATGTAATAAGGTTTGCCTGCACCATGTGGGGGCCTGGCCCTGGCAGAGGCCAGAAGAGCATGGTGTGAGCTGCTGTGTGGGTTCTGGGAACCAAACCCAGGTCTTCTACAAGAAGAATAAGTTCTCTTAACCAGGAACCTACCCCCACAGCCCTCAAAACAGTATCTTACAGAGATGCCTGCCTCCCTTGTTCATTACAGTACCAATCACAACAGCCAAGACCTGGACTCCAACTGCTAACAAATAGATAACCAGACAAACAAACAAAATCCCACGTGTGTTGATTTTTAATCAAAGTAGAAAAATGGAAAGTAAAAGCTATTGAGCTTCAATGGGGAAATAGAACACACAGCTCAGGCTGTCAGTATCATTCATTGGTTGAATCGGGCACATTACAAATAGCCTTGGGGGTACCAGCATTTGTTGGTGTTGCATTAAGGAAAGAATATTTAGTGTTTCCCTTGGATTTATTTGACCGACACAAGCCCAGTTTGAATTCTCTGTCCCTGTCTTCCGTGTGTCTGTAGTTTATGGTTACTGGTTTATCTGTAGCCTGTCCCTATTGCCTGTGTCTGTCCCTGATACAGGACTTTGTTCTGTCTGTATTAACAGCACAGGGAGCATCGTATAGGGAAGGAAGGATGGTGCCGTACAGACATCATCAACAGAGTGTTACAAGAGAAAAAATTCATGCTCTCCAACTGACCCCAAGTGACCCCAATGCATTCAGTACGGCAAACAAACCATTATCAAGCCATAGATAGCTGTATGCTGGTTCCAACATTATGGCAGATATGTGTGTTATAAGCTCGTTACTTGTTTACTGTTTTCAGCAAATGTTTACCATCTCTCTCTCTCTCTCTCTCTCTCTCTCTCTCTCACACACACACACACACTCATTTCTTTCTGGCTCAAAAGCATGAAGAATACATAATTTAAGACTAAAGGTATACATTACCTTAGGTTGTAAAAGCTGACTATGTGAGAAATGCCAGGCAAGTGGTTGGCTGTTACATTGTTCTTTTAAAGGCTGGTGAAACAAATAGGCTGGGGACACAGAAGGATGTCAGGCTAAGTCCTAAGCAAACTCAAGCTATGTTATTAACAGCTGTGAGGCTTAGCAGAAAAGAAGTTCCAGTATCTTTGGATGAGAGGGATATTGTCATAAAACTGTATCACTGCAATTAGAAGGAGCAAGTCATTGACACTGATTGAAAATCGATCATTGTGAGCAGTGCACGGCCACTCGAGGACTCTGCTTTCTAAGAACAACAGGTGCTCAGCTGTCTGTAGGCCTGGAGCATCTTTAAAGAGACTTAATCTTGAGAGGCCGTGTTCTCCATAGAGAGCTGAAACTGGCAAGGTTAACATGTGAGAAATTCTGAATCGCTGTTGCAGATATAATGCAGTTCTTTAGCCAGGCTGATAGAGGATTTGAAAATCATCTGTCAGTTCACTAGTTTATCACCCTCCTCTGCCATCAATTATCTGTGTCTTCTCACTGAGTTGATCAGCAAATTTCAACTGGCTAAAAAGAAATTCATGCTTAAAGTAGTCTCCAAGTTATGGATTCTTACAAATACTGAAATGGCCACGATTCTGTCAACATTATGAAATTTGTTTTTAGGGATACCCATAAGAAAATGATTGATGAATTTTGAAATCTAGTGTTTGGTTGGCTGTTGTAAGATCGCATGAACATTCCTCCCTTTCTGCTATTTGATTATTTCAGTGTACTAAAACACTGAAATTTGTTTCTCCTGATTATAACACATTCAAAACCAGATCATCCTTTTCCCTCGGACAACCTCTCAGTCCTGTTGATGCTTTAAGGACATCAGTGTCTCAGATGTCTGTTGTGACACCATTCTTCTTAGGACACGGGTTTTACTTAAAATGACTCCACATTGGTGTTGAGCTAGTTCAGCTGAACGTGGGGATTTAAAAATGATGCTTACAGCTTGATTTCTAGAGTCATCTCCTATTGCACACTGTCAGAGATTTCCCCAAGGGTTCATCTGAGCCCATGTGAGACTCAACCATAACATGCTTTGAAAGAAAGTCCTGTCAAGTGTTCCTCCCCCCACTACCCCCAGACAGGGATTCTCTGTGTTAACAGCCATGGATGTCCTGGAACTCGATCTGGAGACCAGGCTGGCCTTGAACTCACAGAGATCCACCTGCCTCTGCCTCCCGAGTGCTGGGATTAAGGGTGTGCGCCAACAGGAAATTGTTAATACACTCTGACTTCTACTGCAGTGGCAAAGCCAGTGCATGCTTTCTGGTTGCTATCGAAGCATTTTATCTCATCGAAGGACTTTGTGCTGCAATGTTTGCTGACAATTTTTGAAAATGTGTAAAGTGAGGAATATTAATGCCCTATAATTATCCATAGCTCTGCTGTTGTGGCCCAATCTTGTTATGAGTACTCGTCCCCACCAGCCTGGTCCCACAGTCACGTCAGCCCCAAATGAACACTCAGAGACTTGTATTAATTATAATACTGTTGACTGGTGACTAGGGCTTCTATTGGCTAGCTCTGTCTTAATTATTAACCCATAATTACTAATCTAAGTATCTCCACGTGATCTTGCCTTACCAGAGAAAGCCGGACCTGCAACTCCTTCACCTGCTACATAGTGATTGTTCTTCTGGCGGGCTCTCTGGCCTGCTTTTCCCAGACTTCTCCTCTCCTAGTCCCGCCTATCTTACTGCCTCATTGGCCATTGGCACAACAGTGTTTTATTCGTCAACCAATGAGAGAAACATATACAAAAGGACACTCCCCCCCATCACATTCTATTTCCTAGGTATATTCATATATGCCTAAGAATATCTGAACTTTGGAAATCCAGAAGGAAAATGATAGTTTTCTGCTTCATGTTGCTTCCCATGGTGTTTTTAATCTAAATCAACAGATGGGTGTTGACTTAGGGACACGAATCTGAACACACCCTCCTTGTTAGTGAGATAGCCCAATTCACGTGGTTTCAAGGCTTGCTTTCTTTAAAGAGTCCGTTGGTGACCAAAGCAATTGTAATCCCTTGTAGTTTTGCTTTTTGATGTCAGTAATTATAAAAATCAGTATTCCTGTGGCCGGGGAGATGGGTCAGTGGATAGAAGTGCTGGCTAGGCAAGCACGGGGACCTGAGTTCAATTCCCCAGCACCCACATGGAAAGCCGGGGGAGCTGTGTGTGCCTGGAAGGCCAGCATCGAGGCACAGGGACAGGTGGGTCCTGGGAGCTCACCGCCAGCCGGTCTAATTGAGACAGCTCTGGCTCAAGGGAATAAAGCAGCAAAGGAGACGTGTGATTATGTCCATCTCCCGCCTCTCCTTGTTGACTCTTCCCGGAGAGACTTCTTTCTCACCACCAGCCCCACAGCAGTGTGGCACAGCGACCACTCGCATAGCACCCATGCTGTGCCCCGTAAGGGCCCGTGTGACCCTGAATGAGGGCCCAGTGCGACCCTGAACCAGCCGTCCAGATCCACTGGCTTTTGTTCACTTGACTTTTGTTGCCTTTAAAAATCGCCTCTTCTAAAAGTCACACGGGCTGGGCTACATACTGTGAGTCCCCACGGGTGCCGCTGTAGACAGCGTGCCTACCAGCTATGATGTTCCCCTGCCCGTGGTTGCCTGGGTTACTGTTCTGCAGCTCACAGCCAGTGTCTATTGAAAACACTGACCCTTCACTCCCGGGTTGCAGGTGTGGGATGGGGGACTTTGATGGGGCCCAACGCCCTGTCCTAGAGCATGCTAACACCACCCTGTCTCATTTCATTTATATTGTGTGTGTGTGTGTGTGTGTGTGTGTGTGTGTGTGTGTGTGTGTGCGCGTGCGCGTGTATCTGATGGCAGGTGCCTTCAGAGGCCAGAGACGCCCAATCCCCTTCCCTGACTCCCCCAGCATTGGACTTAAGAGAGGTTGAGAGCTGCCCAATGTGGGTTCCGGGACCTGAATTCAGGCGCTCTGTAAGAGAGGTCTTCACTCAGCCACTGAACTGCCTCCCCAGCTCTCCAGTCCCACCGAGCCCAGTTTCTAGGAGGAGACACAGGCACTGCTGGTCACCTGCAGTCACGGGCACTGCTGGTCACTCCAGTCACGGGCACTGCTGATCACCTTGTTCAGTGACAATATGCAATCTTGAGATACTCGGAAATACAGGGCAGCTTCAGCGCTCGTCCTACTCCCTTTAACACGGAGTTTGCTCTCCCCAGGGATGGGGCCAGTGCCCTGCGGTACTGCAGGACAACTTATTATCATATAAATGGTAAACAAAAGTCCCTCACTTCCAGAGGCAAAGCTTTTGGCAATCCAAAATAAGTTTTGCAAATGTATCAAGAGGAACTTCTTGCATTTAACTTCTGAAATACAGGAAAGACTTATTATTTGCATCGAGCAGTTTGAAGACAGAGAGACTGGAAGAGTGCACCACACATAAACTGAAACCTTGACATCAAAGCCTGCAAAGGCCAAAGCAATTAGCAGAGGGCGGTGGGCTCCAGGCCCAGGAGAAACCAGGCCACAGGAAGTAAAAGCAATGACTACCAAGCAATCACACCTCCCTGCCCCTCCCCTACTTCCCATTGCTGCCGCTGCTTTCCCATCATCCCCTTGGGCAGATTTACTCGGTGACTGAGACAAATGTGACCCAGAGGTCTATTTGCTTTTTAAGAATGTATGTGTAGCCTAGGATAAAGCAAGCCATGCGACTTCTTGTATTTTCGGAACCGAGGACAGGCTCGAAGAGTAATCGTGGTTACAGATTTAAGATCAGGTGGCTCTCACATTGGCAGATCCTGATGCGTTTGGTGCATGGGTGATCTTTCTGTCCAGGTTTGAGGCAGCCTAACGCTTTGCATATAAGAACGGCTCCCCCTGTCTAGGCGTTTAAGTCGGAACTGGGTTGAGACCACACAAGGCCCGTGCTGGGGCTGTATGTAGCTCAGTGGTGGAATGTCTGAGGCCCCATCCCTAGAGCTCCAAGAGAAGAAACAGAGCAGTACAGGACATGTTAATACACAGCCCGAGTACGGGACAGGTGTCTGGCCCAGAACCAAGGACAAATGAAACCTAGCCAAGATGGTTGCTAAGGCATCTTCCGCACCCCAGGCTATGCCTGAATCTCAGGGCTTCAGTGAACAACACCAAATATACTAGAATAAGCGAGGTGAGAAGGGACATCCTTTCTGCAGGGACTGTGATTTTCGGCTACCCCAGGTAGTAAATCTGTAGATAAACGCGCCAGCAGAGTCTTTGGAAAGGAGGGGGGAGGGGGTGGCCAGAAGTGTCGAGATGGCTCGGTGGTTAAGAACACACCTTGCGCTTCCTGGGACCCCGTACCCAGATCCGGTGGCTTACAGCTGCTTGTAACCCCAACTCACGGGGAACCTGACACCTCTGACCTCAGTAGATACTTGCATTCCTGGGCACATGCTCCCCTCCCCCACATACACATAATTAAATAATGAACAATCTCTGTTGCTTCCCAAGAACATTGTGTTTGAGGGCGTGCAAACACAGAGCTGACGTTTCCCCTTCCTTTTGATAGAAAATAACCCTTCTGGTACCCAGTACTGGAAGCTATACGCTCTTGTGCTCAACGCTCATAGATTTCGCCAGAGGCATACAAAAAGGTTATAGAAAAAGTTGCACTTGGCTGAACATAACAGTTTCTTGCCGTTACTGTCTAAACAATCCGGTATAGCACTGTTTCCATTGCCTCCTCATTGCATCAGGAATGGACCGTTGTGCCAGGCTTTTCCTTTTGGGCCATCAACCAGCTCTCACATCACGACACAGAAACTTACTATCCATTTTGAATGGGCTTAAATTAACCTGTGTCTCTGTTCTGCCTCTTGCCACGGGATTTTCACCGTCCTGACTTCTGTACGTCCCATTTTCACTGTTTCTGGCATCCGCCTGGCTTCCCGCCCTGGGTGTGTCCCTCCTTCTCTCCTCCTCCTCCTCTCATTCTCCCCTTTTCCTTGAGCCCAGATGTTACCCACTTTCCTGCCAACCTGGTCCCACAGCCACCTCAACCTCAAATAGCACAGAGATGCTGTATTAATTATGAAACTGTTGGCCAGTGTTTCTTACTAGCTAGCGCTGTCTTAATTATTAACCCATAATTACTAATATACGTATTTCTGCATGGTCTTATCTTACTGAGAACGCCAGGCTCACATATCCTCTCCTCCGGAGATCACATCTTGATCCTCCTCCTTTCCAAGTCCCATCTATTTGCTTCCTTATTGGCCATCAGTGCTTTATTCATTAACCAGTAAGAGAAACATATTTACAGAATGGCATCCCCCATCACCCAGATTTCCCCTCCCTATTTATTCTCTCTCCCTGCCAGCCTCACCCATCCTTTCTCCTGCCTAGCTATTGGCCATTCAGCTCTTTATTAGAATGATCAGGTGCCTTAGGCAGGTGAGGCGAAACAGATGCAACACATCTTTACATAATTAAACACACACCCTTACATCGTTAAACAAATGTAGCATAAACAAAAGTAACACACCTTTACACAACTAAAATAATATTCTCTGGCATAAGCAAATGTAATACATCTCTGCCTTCTTAGAAATAATATTCCACAACCCACCCTGACTGGGAAGATTGTGCAGAGGGTACTTGCAAACACCACACCATTTTGTAAGCAGCACGTGGTTTCCTGCCGGGAATCCTGGACCAAGGCCCCAGTGGGTTCTGTGGAGTGAATGCACTGTATTCCCCCAGCTATGGCGATACCCTGGGAGTTGGCTGGACCAAGGCCCCCGTGGATTCTGTGGAGTGAATGCACTGTATTCCCCCAGCTATGGTGATACCCTGGGAGTTGGCTGGACCAAGGCCCCCGTGGATTCTGTGGAGTGAATGCACTGTATTCCCCAGCTATGGCGATACCCTGGGAGTTGGCTGGACCAAGGCCCCCGTGGATTCTGTGGAATGAATGCACTGTATTCCCCCAGCTATGGCGATACCCTGGGAGTTGGCACTGTGTTGGAACGCTGACCTTGTCTACTCCTCGGGGTGGCCACAAGGACACAGGAGGATACTGCACGGCAGTGCCCTTCTGTAGAGGCTCAGATATTTTCCAGCACCGATTGTGACTTACACTGCAGCAGATACCTGGACAAAGGTGTCTGCACTTGCCGGCTGGTTTTGAGGGAGGAGTGTATTTAGCCTCCATCGGACAATCCTCCTTTGGGTGTCTCATCTGGGTGTGGTCGCCTCTCCCCCAGGTGGTTCATGCAACTGTAGGACATGCCCTACCCAATCCTCTGCAGCACCCTTTGATTGTCCCACACAGCTTTTGTCTCTCCCGAGCATGTAACATTTATCATTTCAATTTAACACTGTGTTCTTTAAACGTCTGGAGAATCCCATGGCTAACATGGTTGGAGAAATGCAACTTTAAAGGTGGTTGCAGATATTGTTATTTTTTGCCCAAATCATAACTTTGACCTTTTTCTAGGAAACTATATTAGGCTTTTCTTTTGGGCCATTAACCCAAAGGGCTCACAGGGCCGTATGGAATGAGACTTAGTGATTTCATTCTTTACACTGCTTCCTTTCATGTTGATTTAGAAATGTTGTTGAGTTTATTCCTTGTGCAAAGTGTGTGTGTGTGTGTGTGTGTGTGTGTGTGTGTGTGTGTATACTTGTGCATGCATACGGATGTCTTTAATTGCTTACAAGACCACCTTCTCCCTACCTATTATGAGTCCATACTTGATGACTTTGCTGAATACAAATAGCAAATACAACAGATATGTAGAGAAGAGAACCCTGTTCTTTTTCCAGGACGCAGAGAAACCAGATCATAATTAGTATGCTTTGAATCTAACGGCTACACAAATTCAAGAGTGCATGCTGTGCCTGATGCTGCACGGTGAATCCTTAACAGAAGAGAGGGACATTCCACACACCCTTGTCGGGCTTCTCAATTTTTTTTTTTTTGTTAAACGGTGATTCCAGAATGTGAGCTGTCCTTACCCTGGCACATAAGAGTTATGGCAGAAAATGCAAATGATGATTAGTTGAAAATTGCCTTGCTTTGCATAGTTACTGCCCATGCCACAGATGAGGTGTAATGGGAACAGTTTCCGGATTTCCGCAAGACCGTTTGCCTGCCTAGAAGGCAGAATGTGTCTTCTCAGACTGATTGGAATGTCCCTTTGAAAACACAAAGTGCAGGCTTCTGTGGCACTGTAAACAGGTAAGGTGTGCATTGGGGTGACGTGTGCAACCGCAAGGAAAAGGGTGTGGCTAGATAGGACACCTGTCAGCTCCTACCCCTCAGTGGCATGTCCTAGGTCATTTGTCCTCCGCTAGCCATGAGCTGTGGAGGTAGAAGGGAGGGGACTAGGAGGTAGCTTCCTACGTTTCCCAGAAGCCAGCATGTGTTAGTTTTGCATTGTGACAGAACCTGGCATGAAACAGGTTAAGGCAGGAGAGATTCCTTTTGGCTCAGGGTCCCATGCCTATCACGGTGGAATTGTACTGAGTCGCTTGCTTGGCTGGGTCAGATTTTAATTGTGCCTCCTCTGGGCCTCCTGTACCTCTGGAGTCATGAGAACTAAACGAACGCCTTTCCAGGAGTCTGCCCATCTTCCCCGCTCCTGCTGGTCCTGGCTGGCTGGGACAGGGTCTTCCATGTGGACTGCACGCCCATGTAAATAGCTATCATGATTAAGGAGGTCATGGCACTCTTCCTGTCCGTCCTCTGTGCAGGAGATTCTGCCTCCTGTGAGTGACACTTTCATCCTGTCTACTCGACACCTGCCACCCGGCCACTCTTGTTTATCCCGAGACATGGGCAGTTTATTATTTTCCCTGGCTGTCCTCTCAGCCCACCTCCCTTACGTTATGATTATTGCCCCCTTTGTTATTCAATAGCATAAGGTATGGGTGCCCTGCTATTGCATTTCCACACGTGAAGCTGTGAAATATTGGCTGCCCCATCTCTTCACCCAGGAGATGCACTTGCACCTTTAAATGTGTGGACACACCGTCTTTTCACATCTTAGATAACCTTGTCCTTCTGTTCATCTCTCCTGTTCATCTATCAAATTAACCCATTCAAAACATTCCAGATTCTTTACCTTTTTTGTTTTTTTTTTTTTTTGCGTTTATATTTAGTGGAGATGAGTAGGCGTGCGGATGTTGCGGATAGTCCTTTACACTGTGTGAAGATGTGTCGCTATGATTGTTTTAATAAAAGGCTAAATGGCAAAGAGCAAGGCAGGAGGTATAGGCGGGACTTCTGGACAGAGCTCTGGGAAGAAGAAAGGGGGGGGCAGGGGTCACCAGCCAGACACAGAGGGAGCCAGACATGCTGCAGGAGGGGGAAAAGCCAGGAGCCAGCGCGTAGACAGATAGAAATGGATTGGTGTAAGTTAAAGAGCTGGTTAGAAGCAAGCCTAAGCTATAACCTGAGCTTTCATGACCGATAGTAAGTCTCCACGTTGTTGTTTCTGAGCTGGCAGCCCAAAGAAAAATCCAGCGGCATGTGGACGCTTCAGACGGTGTGGGGGACAGAGGACAGCTTGTTGGAGTCATCATGCAGGGCCCTGGGGTAGAACCTAGGTTGTGAAGCTTGGCAGCAAGCACCTTTATGTGTAGAGCCATGTCACCACCCTCAAATGTAACAGGTTCTTATTGATGTTTTGTAATGCCTCACTTTTACTCTTGTTAAAATGATTAAGCAATTTCAAATGTAAAGGTACGGTACACAGTTGTTTTTCTCCAAACCACCTGAAGGTAATCTGCACATATGATTTCCTCTGACTCCCACCTAATTCCCTGGTCTCTTTGCCTTTGCTCATCATTATGGAAATGCCCCTGGCAGCAAACAATCCAGTCTGGGACGCCGTGCGTCACAGGAACTTGTGTCCCCTCTCCTATTTATTTTGCAGCACGGGGGACTGAACTTTAGAGATCACACAAGGGGTGACTGTGTGATGACTCAGGAATTTCTTAGACAGTAGACCATACTCAACAGCAGCAAAGCACAGTGAGCCCTTGTGAGCAGAAACGTGTCTGACCACCTACTGTGTGCCCTCCTTCCCTTTCTGTCACGCTGTGATGGACCAAAAGAAAGTTAGGGAGGGAAAGAGTTTATTTGGCTTATAATTCTAAGTCATACTCCATCATTGAAGGAAGCCAAGGCAGGAAGCCGAAGAGAACTATGGAGGACTGTGCTTGTAGATTTGCCTAGGGAATGGTGCCACCCACAGTGGGGTAAGCCCTCTTCCATCAGTTAACAATCAAAACAACCCTCCTTTCCAAGTCATACCCATAGGTCAATCTTGCCTGGTCAATTCCTGAGACTCCCTTCTTAGGTGACTGTAAGATGTGTCAAATCAACAGAGCTAAGTATGACACTATATTTTAAAGATTCCGTCTTTGCCTTTGAGTTGTATAGTTGTGGTCTTGGTGGGCATTACTGAGGACATTATTTGTTTTTGTTTATATTTAAGTCTTACCTGCATGGCTTCTGTTTCCCATGGTCCCCTGTTTTGTGTTTATTTTTGCATGCATATGTGGGCTTTCTCTGTTGAGTCCTTGGCTGTCCATCCAGAATATGATGGATGGCATTTGTAAGGGGGCCAAGGGAGGCCATACTCAGAGTCTGTCCCCAGCAAGGACCCACTGGGGCTGGGTGCTGAAGTAACTGGACCCTAGTGAAAGCACCCAGCGGTGGGTGAGGGGCTTCACAATGGAAACCATTCCCACATGGAGAATACAGCCATTGCAGAGTGACAGTGGCATGAAAAAAAAGAAAATAAATCTGGCAGCTTCCAGTCCTCTACAGCTGTCTAGAACAAGAGCATTGTGTCCCTAGCTTGGTAGAATGTGCCCACAGGAAGCGGTGTGTGGTTTATCGTCTGGGACACAGAGCACAACAGGGAGGAGCTTGAGGTAGATCCCAGAAGCAAGGGGACGAGATCCCACACAGGGGTTGTTCTCCAGGGAATAGTCCAGATTACCCAGGAGACTCATGGAGCTCCAGGGGGTGGGGCTCCTGCAAACTAGGGAAAGATGGCCAGATGGAGATGTACATCTGGCCCCAGCCTGCATTCTCTCCTGGTCCAGACCTTGCCTCCTTTGCACCTGTTGCCCAGGACCTCAGTCTGCCCAGGGAGGAGGGGCAGAGCCAGTTCCCTCTGGACTGAATCCCAGACACACTTAGGGTTGCGGCTTCCCCCCCATGACTCAGTTACCCCCAGACACACACTTAGGGTTGCGGCTCCCCCCCCCCCCCCCCCCCCCCGCATGACTCAGTTACCACTTCTCTCCCAAGGACCATCTGAAATGCCTCAGCTCTGTGCATCTCCTCCCCACTTATCCTGTCTTATTTACCTAACGTTTGTGCATTCACTGTAACAAAATGGCATACACAAATCATTCGTAGGGCTTTTAACATTATCTAATGCCCAATAACAATATAGAACGAGGAATAAAAAGATCTTGAAGACAATGCCTGGACAGGACACCTTCAGTAAAATGTACTTTAAGGACAAAAAAAGTTGAAGAAATCTTACCCTTGGTATTAGATATGTTCTTTTAAAATGACATTGCCCGAAACTTGTGTATGTTTAGAATGTGAGAATAGTAAATTGTCATAGTTGTCTTTCTGTTGTTGACATAAACAGCATGACCAAGAGCAACATGGGGAGGAAATGGCTTATGTGGCCTACACATCCCCATCATAGTTCATGTCTGAGGGTAGTCAGGGCAGCAGAGGCAGGGGCCATGGAGCGGCCCTACTCACTACTCTGCTTCCCAGGGCTTACTCAGCTTGCCGTCTTATATGACCCAGGGCCACCTGCTTAGGGTGGGCAGGGTGCCCACATAAACCATCAGTCAAGAAAATGCCCCACAGACATGACATGTCCATACATCATACATCAGTTCCACAAAAGCTCTTCCTTCCCCGGTGTCTCTAGTCTGTGTCAAATTGACCAAACCTACCCTGAACAGATCATCCCTAGGTATGATGGCGGGTTGGGTTAGGAACACCACAATATCTAAATCATTGGCTGCTCAAGTCCCGTACATAAAATGCTATAGTGTTTGCACATAGTATATGAGTGTGTGTATGTGTGTATATGTGTGTGTGTGTATGTGTGTGTGTATGTGTGTGAATGTGTATGTGTATGCGTATGTGTGTGTGTATATGTGTGTGTATGTGTGTGTATGTGCATGTGTGTATGTGTGTGTATGTGTGTGTGTGTATGTGTGTGTATGTGTGTGTGTGTATGTGTATGTGTGTGTATGTGTATATGTGTGTGTGTATGTGTGTGTATGTATGTGTGTATGCTCACATGTCACAATCATCTCTAGATTGCTTATGTCACTAGTGTAATACCGAATCCAAATAGTTTTCACACTGTATAGTTTAAGGAATAATGACAGCGCAGATTAAACGCTTCCACTTTCTAATGTTGTTCTAGTATCCTGCTCAGTCCTCCTTATCAAGGGAGCAGCTTTATTCAGTCACATCAGTCTGGTTCCATATTCTAAGTTCTACAGAAGACCTGGGTTGGGTAGATGCACCCCCTTCCCCTCCTGGAGAGTCCATTGTGTATTAATGTTTGGGAAGCAGCGTTTTCACGGTGGGGGAAGTAGTGTGGGGAGGTGTGGCAAAGCCGTTTTGGCTGACACTGTGTACGCAGCTGCCTCCTGCCGAACTGTGGCTGGCGGGTGCTAGCGCCACTCTGTGCAACAGATCTTGGTTTGGTCCCCCTTGTTTAAAGCACTTAGTATACTGTTTGTGCCATGAAGCTGCGAGGAAATCTCAAGTTCCCCTCACACTGTTCCTGCTGGAAATGCCTGACCTAACCCCCATCAGGGGAAGTGAGCCAAGCAAGTCTAGAATGCAGCATGATGTGCAGGGACTCTGGGACTTCACGAAGAGCAGAGGGAGGCAGGTGATGGGGTTGTGTTAGAGGGGGGAAGAAGAGTAAGACAATGTAGCCCTCCCTCCCTCCCTCCCTCCCTCCCTCCCTCCCTCCCTCCCTCCCTCTCTCTCTCTCTCTCTCTCTCTCTGCCTGCCACCTAGCTCCCAAATAAATACACAGACACTTGTTCTTACTTACGAATGCCTGGCCTTAGCTTGGTTGTTTCTAGCCAGCTTTTCTGACTTAATTATCCTGTTTTTCTTTAACTATGTTTTGCCTCTGGGCCTTTTGCCTTTCTTTATTCTGTATAACTTTCCTTCTTTCCTCATGGCTTGCTATGTGGCTGCATGGCTATGTGTCTGTGTTTCTGGGTGGCTGGGTGGCTGCCCCTGGTACCCTCCGCTCTTTTTCTCACTCCTCTCTCTCCTTTCTAGATTTCTCCTTTTATTTATTCTCTATGCATGCACACCCCACCTATTCCTCTCTCCTACCTCGCTATTGACCACTCAGCTCTTTATTAGGCCAATCAGGTGCTTTAGGCAGTAGGCAAATTAGCACAGCTTTTCATACTTAAACAAATGCAACATAAAAGAATGCAACACATCTTACCACCATTAAACAAATATTCCACAGCATAAACAAATGTAACACATCTTAAGTTAATACTTCACAACAAGACAACGCTTGTGTGTGAAACTTTACCTCCATTTTCAGCCAAAGGGAGAGATATCCGTGTAGGATACTATGTTGCATCCCCAGGCCAACCACAGATGGGCAGGAGGCAGCTGAGTTTGCCATGCCAGCCAACACAGCAGTACTTGATGAGTCTTGAGTGAGTTTATTGTATTGTTATTTTGGAAAATTTAAGTAAAAATACAAATAAAATAAGGAAATGTTTAATTAAAAACAGTAAAACAAAAATACAGTTTACTTTAAAATTTCAAAGACCATTAATACTGGAGAAGGTTTTGCTTTTAGTGAAATAAATGACCAAGGTACCCTGAAATAAAAGAAGAAAGGTGAGGAGAATGTACTAGACAAATACTTTCGCATAAGAAATGTAAAAGCCAGGATGGATAGACGACAGGCAGTTAAGAGCTTGATGCTCTTTCTGAGGACCCACGTGTGGTCTCTGGCACCCATGTGACAGCAAAAATACCCGTGACTCTAATTCCAGAGGACATAGTGCCCTCTTTTGGCCTCTGTGTGTAAACACACACACACACACACACACACACACACACACACACACACGGTGCATAAACTCACACTCACACACACACACACACTCACACACACACACACACACCACACACACACACACTCACACACACACGGTGCATAAACTCACACTCACACACACTCACACACACACACACTCACACACACATACACACACACACACACACGGTGCATAAACTCACACTCACACACACATATGTCTTTAAGAATATTTTGATCATGGCTTTCCCAAACTCCTCTAAGGTCGCCCCTGTGGTTTGACTGGGAATGGCTCCCACAGGCTCATTCATGTGGGACTCTCTGGGAAGGGTTAGGAGGTGTGGCCTTGTTGGAGGCGGCGTGCCACTGGGCAGGTGGAGGTTTGAGGTTTGTGTTATTCCTAGTTAACCCTCTCCTCCTGCCTCATGCTTGTGGATCAGACATGGCTCTCAGTGCTGTGCCTACCTGCTTGCTGCCATGTTTCCTGCCATGATTGGTATGGACTCACATTCTGCACCTATGAGCAAACCTTCAATTAAATGCTTTCTTCTGGGAGTTGCCATGGTTATGGTGTCCCTTCACCATACAGAAAAGTAACTATGACATGACCCACCCAACTTTATGTTCTCTCTCTCTTTGAAACAAACAACAAACAAACCACAAAATATAAATCTAAATAAACACGCAAAAGACCAATAAGACAAAAAAAAAAAGTCCCAGCAACAATAAATCCACAAAACCAAAACCCAAAGCCAAACAAAACAACACCACAGAGTTTAGAATGTATTAGCCAATTATCCCTGTGCCTGAGGCCTGCCCTGGAGTGTGATTGATAAAGATAATAGGATTTTAAAATATTATTATTGTTTCTTATTTTGCATATTGATCCCAGTTCCCTCTTCCTCCCATCCTCCCGTGCTCCCCCAATCTCCCCTCTGGTTCCATCTCCCCTCACTCCCCAGGGAGAGTGAGATCTTCCAGGAGGAATCACTAAAATCTGTCAAGTCATGTGGGGTAGGGCCTAGACCCCTCCTTCTGTCTCTAGGCTATGGAGTAACCCTCCATGGGGAATGGGCTCCTGAGGTTCTTTCATGCACCAGGGATGCATCCTGGTTCCACTGTCTGAGGTCCCTTAGACTGCTCAGTCCTTCTAGCTGAGACCCACATTCAGGGGGTCTGAGTTGGTCCAATGCTGGTTTCCCAGCTATCAGTCTGGGGTCCATGAGCTCCCCTTGTTCAGGTCAGCTGTCTCTGTGGGTTTCTCCAGCCTGGTCTTGCTCCTCCCTCTGCATCTGGATTCCAGGACTTTGGCTCAGTGTTTAGCTGTGGGTGTCTGCTTCTGCTTCCTTCAGCCACTAGATGAGGGCTCTAGGATGACATAAGGTAGTCATCAATCTCATTATCGGGGAAAAGCATTTAAGGCAGCCTCCCTGTTGCTCAGATTGTTATTTGGGGCCATTCTTGTGGGTCTCTGGACATTTCTCTGGAGTCAGTTTACCCGGGCAGATCTTACATGCACTGCCACAGCCTCTGTGAGTCTGTGTGCATCAGTCCCCTTGTGTCTGGAAGACACAGTTTCGTCAGAGTCACCCATCATGACTGGCTCTTCCAATCTGCCTGCCTCCTATGAGGAGTAGATAGTGCCCGAAGCCCTGAGTGCTCGTGCTCCAGAGTCCTTCATTCTCTGCACATCGTCCCGCAAATCTTAGTCTTTAAAAAGGGAATCAGAAAACACTCTTCAGAATGTTTTCTCAAAGACATCTGACTTTTCCAGTCTTCATCTCCCTCCCTTCCCCCCCCCCCAGTAATAGGGTCTCACCATGTAGCTCTGGCTGTCCTAGAACTCACACTGTAGACCAGGCTGGCCTCAAACTCACAGAGATCCCACCTGCCTCTGCCTCTCAAGTCCTGGCATTAAAGTCGTGCACCACTAAACCCAACAGGTCTTCATCATCCTCATTCCAATGGCCAGACACCAGAACCCACCAGAACACTTCTGAGGGCATGAAGCTGGGTCACCTGGGCCCTCCTTCCACTATGTAGACCAATCAGAGCCCCATATTGAAGAATTCTGGCAAAATTCTGACATTTTACTATTGTAATGGATGAAAAGACTTCATTTTCTAACTCTTTCCTTTACATCATTAGTGGTGGAGCTTAGCATTGCTTAATATTGATTGTCTCTCTTTCACCTAGTCCAATTTCCTTTTTACCTCCCCATTTTTCCCTCCATTAAATCTCTTGTCTTTTTCTAGTTGCCCAGAAGGCATTTTGTATAATATTCTCACTTTTATTATTAGTTTGTCATAACTGTTAGAAATATTTTCCCAAACTTGGCACACATCTCTCCATTTTGCTTTAAGATATGTCTTGTTATAACAGATGTTTTTAGTATGCTTTACTTTTATCACCTAAAAAAACAAGTACCAATTTAAAAAAGCAAAGACTTCTGCACTTTCTGTAAAGCTAGTCAACTCAAATACTATTGAAAAGAATCATATTCTCCAGTCTAAAAAAGGAACATATGAAGGCAGCCCATAGCTTCCGGCACCATCTTGCAAATCACAGTTGAATCATGCTTTTCCGTGTTGTCTGTACAAGGTTGCTATGGATAAAAGAGTTGGTAGATAATTGGAGTGTGCATCTCAGACTCCAGTCATCTGGGAAAGTGAAGATTGTCTTCTAAATTGCCTGCGAGCTCCGTAGCTCTGTGAGGTCCTGGCAGGTACAGGCAGAAGCACTGTACATGCAAGGTCTGCTGGGTTTGTGACTTATGAAAAGGTCCCGGGCCAGAGCCCACTGAACAAATGAGACGGAAGAACTAGGAATTATTGCCTACAATCCCATGGCTGAGACGGGAGGATCGCCAGGTGGAGACGGATCTGGGCTACGCAGGGAGTCTCAGGTCAGCCTGGACTTTACTGTGACACTGTGTCTCAAGGTGACACTGTCTCAAAGTGACATTGCCTCAAAGTGACACTGTCTCAAAGCGACACTGTCTCAAAGTGACACTGTCTCAAGGTGACACTGTATCTCAAAGCGACACTGTCTCAAGGTGACACTGTGTCTCAAAGTGACACTGTCTCAAAGTGACATTGTCTCAAAGTGACATTGTGTCTCAAAGTGACATTGTGTCTCAAAGTGACACTGTCTCAAAGTGACACTGTCTCAAGGTGACACTGTCTTAAGGTGACACTGTCTCAAAGTAAAACTGTCTCAAGGTGACACTGTCTCAAGGTGACAC
The DNA here is from genome assembly GCA_030556225.1 of Cricetiscus sungorus. NCBI lineage: Eukaryota > Metazoa > Chordata > Mammalia > Rodentia > Cricetidae > Cricetiscus > Cricetiscus sungorus. The sequence continues at coordinate 5,638,282 of JANBXA010000328.1, read as the reverse complement.
TGCCTCAAAGTAAAACTGTGTCTCAAAGTGACACTGTCTCAAGGTAACGCTGTGTCTCAAAGTGACACTGTCTCAAGGTGACATTGTGTCTCAAAGTCTTTCCACAGTGACATATTTCCTCTGACACTTCCTAAAAGCTCCAAAATGTGTCCAAACATTGCCACAAACTACAGACCATGCGTTCAAATGCTTGAGCCTCTAGAGGGCATTTCCCATCCCAGGCACCGCAGAGAAGCGATGGGGACACCTTCGCCGAGCACCTGTCTATCGGTTGTTGGCCCTCTCGTGCCCGAGGCCTTGTGGTGTGCACTTTTACATTGTCCCCGTTAGATTCTGCAATCATAAGTAAACAGGACTCAGTGTCATCCAGTTTGCACGGTGGACACAAAGCTCCAGAGAGGATGAGCAGCCACTGTGAGGGCGTAGTGTCTGGTTATCTGGCTGCAGTACCATGCACCATGCATTCTTATCTGCTGAGCTATGATGATTCTGATGGGGCAGAGCCAGCATTAAGCTGGTCTGGAAGCTCAGAGGACTCTCTTGGAGGGAATCATTGTCTGCAGTGAGTTGACAAATGAGCAGAAGTCACACCTAAGGAAGTAGAGGAGAGAGTAGAGGTCCACAGTGTGACCTCCGGTACAAGCCATACCGGAGAAATCCAGAGTTGGTCTCATCTCGAGCTACTTAGGGTGAAGGAGAAGCAGGCTGGGGGTGGAGGTGAGAGGCGAAGATGCAGGCTGGAGGACCATGCATGATCGTCCCTAGAAAGTTCTAGATAGCTGGGCTTTGTGCTGATGCAGCAGAGATACTCCAAGGGCTGTGGAGGCTTTATCTCTTTACCTCTCTGCTGAGAGGAGAGGGCTGAGAGGAGAGGGTGGGGCTTATGGGAGAGTAATGGTGAAAAGGGGGACATGTGGGTATAGGCAGGGGTCTGACAAAGGAGAGACTGATAGGAATTGGCAGGGTATGGCGGCTAATCGACTAGTTGGATGGGTAAGGGCAAGTTTCCCAGGTGTCTGCCTTGAGCAGCTGGGGGTGATGGTACCTTCCTTACAGAGGGGCAAGGGGGCAGACTCATTGCCGACAGAGGTGCTCACAAACCCAAGTGTGCCCTCAGTTGTCTGCCTAACCGAGTTTTGTTGGAGTGTGTACTCCATGCCAGGCACTAACAGTGGAGACCCCACACCTGGGACGTGGGAAGAATCACGCTTGATGGCAAACACATGCTCCTGCTGAATAAACAGAATTTCTCTTTAATTGAGAAAGAGTACCGTGACATCAGAGCCCCGTTTTCCACGCGCGTCAAGGGAAAGGCCTGACTCCCAGGCAGCTGCGATGGTTTGAGTGGGTGTCCCATAAAGGCGAGTGTGTTTGTGGTGCTGTTGAGAGAGGGCAGAACTGTGAGGAGGAGGAGGAGGAGCCTTGGTGAACAGAGTTAGGTCACTGGGGTCATGTAGAAAGGGACACGGGTGCCTTTCTGCTTCCCACCTGTCACGGGGTGGGCCGCTCCCATCCACTACGGATCCCACTGCGGTGTGCTGCCACGCCACAGGCCTGATTGCCCAAGTGATCGTGGGCTGAAATCTTCGAAGCTGTGAGCCCAGATGGACCTTCTCTCCTCACAGATTGGTTATCACGGGTGTTTCGTCACAGTAACGGAACGCTATCACAACCCCGCAGACGTACAGGAGAGATGGAAATAACACCCAGTGGAAACACACCCGATTTCCTTTGAGCCACCCCCCCACACATCTGGGGGGACTACTCTCCGGTTTCAAAGAACCCCAAGTGTCGGTTCTCGAGTGTGTGGATCCTGTAAACAGAGTCTCGCTTGTGCTTTAAGACAGACATCTGGGCTTTGGAAGGGGTGGCGGTGGGCGAGGGGTAATTAAACAATTTCTGAAGGCAAGCGACTCCTCCTCAGTGATCTCCTGGACGCTCTGGAGAGACACGTATCTCTCTTTCCCAACATCAGCTACCCACGAGCGCTCTTCTACCAACAATACCTCACAGCTTGATCTCTCAACTGGGATCTCCTTCTGGCCAGTCCCTGTATATGTCTGTAGAAGCATCCATGCGCTCCAGGGAAACTTCCTCTTTGGCTATGAGGCATTGTTCAACGACGATATTTTCAATTATCAGTTCCGTGGTCCCACAGAGAGGGTCTGTAGCCATGGAGAGATCTGGGCTGACCACTCTGACGTGGCATGGCAGTTTTGTGACTTGGCACAGCTCCTGCAGTGTCCCCGGCCCGGCGTCATCAAACAGCTCCTGGAACTCCCCTTCTGCGAACAGGGGCAGTTTGACGTGGGCTCTGGTGGCCATGTTCAGGCACTTGAGGACCTCCACCCTGTGCAGGTCACCGTGGATCTCCGCAGAAACCACACTCTTCTTCAGAGCCAGGAAGCTCTCATTGGCTGCGAAAGACTTGAAAGGCCCCAGGCCGGAGGCATAGTCCCTGGAGGACCGGAAGCACAGCTGTCCCTGTCCCATGGCTGCAGCGACATCGGAAACAGCATAAAAATAGCGACCCCTTCTAAGTACCAGGCCCTGGTAGGTGTATGGGAGGAGGAAGCGCCTCCCTTTCTTTCCTTGGGAAATCTCTGTGGCAACAAACTTTTTCACGTCTTCAGTCCTGAGGACGGTCAAGCGCTGCCCACACTTCAGAGGCTTTGCCAGTGCCTTGTTATCCGACAGGACCACACTCATTATTTTGATTCTCACCGGGAATCTGTTTGTTTCCATGCTGTATACCTGTCTCATTGTCAGCAGTGTGCAGGGCTTACAATCCAGGCAGCCAATCTCAGTGACATGGATGTCCAGATCGGAGGGGATGCTGACTTGGATGGCTCCTGGGAAAGTCGAAAGGGAGAGGGCATGAGGCTCTTGAGAAAGGAGTCTTCCAAACTCTTGGAAGGACCACAGCTTAGGGATCCATCAATGTGCTCAAGTGTCTGAGCTTTGTAACCCTCTCCCATTGGCTGTAACGTGTGGCCCAATAGATTTGCATGCCATGTCTATGGGTGCAGTGCCCACAGGAGCCAGAAGAGGGCACCAGATCTCTTGGAACTGGAGCTACAGACAGTTGTGAGCTGCCATGTGTGTGCGCTGAGAATTGAACCCAGGCCCACTGGATGAGCGCCCAGTGCTCTTACCTCTGAGCCATCTCTCTAAGCCCTCCCTACCCTTTCAGTGTTAGGGATTGTACCCACAGCCTCAGCCCTACCTCGTGATTTAGCAATAAACACTATTCATTCATCTTAGCAGAAGCTATGAACCTCACAACCCAGAGTGAGACGGGGAGGAAGGGCTCAGCAAGAATGCATTTAGGAGGAAGCCTGGATTTTAGCTGATTAAGCAGAGAGCTACTCTGGAGTCGGCCTCACAAGTGCACACAGGTGAGAGAGACCAGTCCTCACCCCCAGGTCCCCTTAGGACGGACAGACCAAGCGCTTCCTTCTGTCACACTCACAGCTGTTCTCATTGTTACTCTCATGTAAAAGACATGAGCTATGGAGGCATCATTGAGTGTGGGCTGGGGGAACATGCTACAGTCGGTCTCCAGACAGCCATTAAACAAAGCTGTGGCAGGACAGATCGAGGCAAAGCTTCTACTGGAAACCCGGCCGTGGAGACCATGGATTCTTGAGTCCTGCCACGGACCTAAATTAGTCTTTTACAGACATTGCCTACTTGAAGGAATCTTCCAGCTGGCGAACTTCTAAGGCTGTTGTAAATTCATGCTTAATATAACTCAGCATCTCTTTTCTGTAGAGGACAGTAGAGTGACGAGGCTTATGAGAAGATGGAAACGTGCATTGGAGTCTGGCCTTCCCATGGGCTATAAACAAAGCCATAAAACTAATAGGTGGCGAGGGACCAGCTTTTATGATAACACAGAAGAAAATACATCAATAATAAATTCGCTCAAAGGGGAGACTTTTTTTTATTATCTGCTCACAGCCCATCTGGCTGTCACCACCGTATGGATATTTATTAAGGGAATCGCATTGAAGCATCTTAAGTCTACTGCAGGAATGTGTTTAAGTGGATATGATGATAAGAATATAATAATGGGTGATGGGACGGAGTGGATGTGTAACTAATAGGATAAATCACTCTGGGGGGGGGAGAGTGTCTAATAGCGCTCCATAAATCGAGACATGAAGGCAGTGAGGTAAGACACGATTACTTCCTGAAAACGGAATCTTCGCATCTACTTCTGGGGTTCCTCAACCCACCAGTCTACAAATCTTTGGGCATTGGCAAGTTATCTGCCCAGCCTAGAGCCAAACCCCCTTCCACACTGTAGGGGGCGGCATTGCTGCCTGTGGCATGGGTGTTTGATTGTGATCTGGAAACCTGGAGCCTGGAGTGGTGATATTAGACACGGTGTAATCAAGATAGTTCTAGTGGCGCCAGGTTAGTGCTCAAGAGAGGGTATAGAGCCCTAATACTGCCTTCTTGCTGTGCCTTTTTGTCTTTCCATGTGATCTTTCTCTCTGCAAAGACGCTGCCACTTTGCCACCTGCCACCAAGTCCCCGATGGAGTTGGTGCCATGCTATTTGGACTTTCCGTCTCCAAAGCTATGAATGAGCTATTAAACCTCATTTCTTTACAATTGTCCTGGCTTCAAGTTTTCTTGCTCCAGCAACAGAAAACAGGCTATTTTTTTTTTTTTTTTTTGTCTCACTCACCTGGCAGATGCGCCAGCACTGAGAAATAGGGGTGCAAAACTAGATGGCCACTAAAGCGTTCTGGAACCAGGGGGCTGAGGCGCCTCAGGCGATGTCCTGCCTCCATCCGAACCCTGCGTTTTCTCCCTGCGAGCAGCTTCCATCTCACGATGGTGTCAATGGAGTAAAGCTGGGCGTCCTGGCACTCCTGGAAGTGGCCACGGCAGTCCATGGGCAGGAGCAGCCTCAGGGGAGGCTCCGTCAGCACCTCACACCGCAGCCGCCGCCTCCCCTGACTCTCTTCAAAGCCAACTAGGGACAGCGTTTCTCCTCTCCTAAGCGTTGTGGGGCAGTCATCCATGGAGATGGGGACTAAGTTCTGGAAGCGGGGAGGACTTCTGTGGGTCATGGGACTCTGGGGAATTCGGGCAGAACGGACCAAGTCAGCAACAGTTTCGAAGGGAACGGGATCTGCGATCAGTTGGAAGTTCTCTGCAGAGAAAGCAACAGAAACGTATGCTCTGGGTCTTCATGCACAGGGATAGTGGCACTCACCGTGCCTCCCACCCCACACTGTTAGGAAGTCCAGTGCTGGCTTTTACCATTGTTTAGTACAGCCCTCTCTCCTGCCGGGTTCCAAGGACGCGGAGGACCTCAGAATGAGCCCTTCTCCATCCTGCAGCCTCTCCCCTTCCAGAGAGCTGCTGAGCCTCCGGTCTCTTACCCTCCCAAAGGCCAGCACAGAATCTCCGTCTGCCATTCCAGTGCCCAAGGCCCCCTGGCGTCTTCTTGTTATCTCTCAGGCCACACCTTCCCTAGCTCCTTGTTCCTTGTGTCCCATTTCCCATCACTCTACCATCACTGTCCCAAATACAGGCACGCCTGGCAGTTAGTCCCAAACACGCACACTTCTCCTCCACAACAGCCAGACCTTTCTGGAACTCGGACAGTTTATCTCAGTGAGACGATTAGAATTTCTGGGGTCAGAGTTTTGGAACCCAGCACCTCTCTGACCTTGCCCTGTCTGAAGACTGTTTGCGGAGATTCAGAGAGACGCCAGCATCGCTGACTGTGTGGCCATCTGCCTCATGGACCCCACAGGCGTTGTACCCTGGATCAAGTCCCCCTTTCTCTCTCTCTGAGTCTCATTGTACAGCCCACGCTGGCCTCAAACCTACAGAAATCTGCCTGCCTCTGCCACCCCAAGTGATGGTTTCAAAGGCGTGTGACATTTCACCAGCCTGAGGCTCCCTTCTTAAAGTCACATCCGTTACCACTTTTGTATCTTGTGGCTTTCTGAAGGGTTAGCCATGAGCTCTTATTTTGTTGTTTTTGCGTGCTATTCTTGTCTCACTGTGTGCGCACACAAACCTTCTTCCCAGCTATAAAGTTACCATCCCCCAATGTCAAGATCCTGTTAAATTTCTTTTTTTTTCCCTATTAGAACTTTCCACGGGGCCAAAAAAATATTTATAAGAGTAAAAGTGTTTTCATTTATATCTTAAAAATTCCTTATCAAATGAGAAACATCCTACCAAACTTAACAGAGAATGATGTCACCAGGGAACCAGGCACGCATTCAGTCACGTGTTCACAGTGCTTCGGGCGTGTTCCCCCACGTGAATGACCCATCAGTCAAGAGTGGTCCATTCCCCTGGACTGAATCAGGGGTAGGCATGCATGTGGTCCAAAAAGGCCTTAACAGCATTCTCCAGCACTTGGACAATATAGTGAGACAAGTTCTGTGACAACATCTCATGACCGCCACTACCACCCCGCCACCCCACACGCAAAGGAAGCTACACACAATACTCAGAAATGGAGCCAATAGGTAAAGGGAAGTCTAAACCAAAGCCAGGATACTTAGAGACTGAGAGACAGGGAGGATTATCGCTGTCCACACTGTTATAAACTGGGCTGTTCATAAACACACTACACAAGACTCTGTTTCTAGTGCCAAGGGCTGAGACGTCTGAAATCAAGGTGCTGTCTAATGAGAGACTGCTTCCTGGTCCATGGGTGGTCATCTTCCCTGATGACATCACTGAAAGGCGAGGGAGGCTCTCTTTTGTAAGGAGACGAATTACTATCATCAGGACTCTGGCTAAACACAGCTTAAAGGCCCCACCTCCCACCATGGTGAGGGCTGGGATTCAGCATGTGAAGTGGAGGTGCGGGATGAACATTCAGGTCCCAGCGGAGAGAGGAAAACTAGGAGGAAAAGACTCCAGTAATGGACACAGCATCTGGCTCTGGCTAAGCCACCGCCTTCATCTTAGCATTTTGGCCAGCTATTCCCCTTTGTGGTCTAGGCTGCTTTAAATTGCTTTTCTGTCACTCGGAACTGAAAAGACTTTTCTAATAAACACGCCTCTCAGCTCACTCAGGACACTGAGCCCTGGGACCAGCCAGTGTCTCACAAACAAACACTCAGCCACGACTGACATTCAACCCCGTACAAGAAACAGCTCAGTATTTGGAGAAACCAATCATAGAGAAACGATTACAGTTTTCACTGTGGCATCAGGCAGTTTTGTTTTCTTTATTTTCATAAGTTGACTGTTTTTCTTTGATATCATTTATTTATTTTTTGTTTGTGAGACAATTTCCCTACATAGCCCTGGCTGTTCTGGGACTCACTACATAGAGCAGGCTGGCCTCAAAGTCAGAAAGATTTGCCTGCTTCTGCCTTCTTAGTGCTGGGGTTTAAGTGTGGCACCACACTGGTCTTCTATGGCTTTTTTTTTTAAAGCAAAAAAAAAAAAAAAAAAAAAAAAAGCAGTGCTTTCCCTACTAAGGCAACAGTGACAAAAAAAAAAAAGACTAATAAATTGGACTTCAAATATTAAAACATTTTCTACATCAAAGAACTCTTATCAAGAAAGTAAATAGACAAGTTGGGCGTAGGGACACACACTTTTAGTCCCAGCACTCTGGAGGCACAGTCAGGCAAATCTCTGAGTTTGAGGCCAGCCTGGTCTACATAGTGAGTTCCAGAATAGCCAGGGCTATGTAGAGAGACCCTGTCTCCAAAAACAAAACAAACAAACAAAAAAGTGAAAACACAATCCACAGAATGGGTTGAAAATGTTGCCAAATCATATAGAAAGAGCACCCGTGACTCAACATCAGGGCAGCTATCCAATTAAAAGAGTTAAAAGGTTTGAATAGACAGTGTGCAGAGACGACAAATGACCAATAAGCACACACAACTGTGGTCAGCTGGTTAGAGATGACCACTGCAGGCCAGCTAGACCGGGGCTGGGGAGGGCCCAGTGGTTAGAGCACGCCCTGTGCTGTGCTGTCCTTGCGCGGGACCTGGGTTCTTTCCCCAGCGTCTATATTGGGTGACTTACGCTGCTGGGCGGTGTTGGTGCATGCCTCTGATCCCAGCACTCAGGAGGCAGAGGCAGGCGGTTCTCTGTGAGTTCCAGACCAGCCTGGTCTACAGAGCGAGTTTCCAGGACAACCAGGGCTGTTACACAGGGAAACCCTGTCTTGAAAAACAAAAAACCAAACACCTGACTTATGCCAGCGATCAGGCAGTTGAGTTCTACACTGGAAATGAGTGAACCGTATTAATATGTAAAATATGCTCCTGCAAAGCTGAAAAGCAAAACGAACAACCGCGACCCTACTCTTAGCAACGTTCCTGGAAATACGTCTCAGAGGCAACCAGGCACAGGGTAGCGCACCAGTCGGAGGAGGAAGGAGGCGACAAAGCTGCACAGCCTCCCCTCCCCCAGGGCCTTGCTTGCATTTCAAATGCCCCCTTCCCTCCTCTAGGCAGCTGCTGGCTTACTGCATCCTGCTGAACACCCTTCAGCAAATGCCGACTGAGGGAAAGTGGAAAATGTAGCGGCGATCTCTGTGATCGCCGGCAGTTAGTTGCCTTCCGCCGTTTGAAACCGCTCCGGCGGGGTCCTGAGGCCGTAGGACCTCACTGGCCTTGTTACCGGGGTTACTCACCTAGGCAAGTGGGAGGTTGCTAGCTGTTACGGTTCAGGTGATCCCTCCTGTCTCGGCTGGTGCAGGTGGCTGGGGACTGACTCAGTCATTGACTGATGCTTGTGGTTGTGTTCCCAAGAATCCTCCAGACCATGCTCACTCATGCTTACTCAGAACGGTAGTGCCAGTAGCATAGCATTCAAGTCGCCTCCTCAGTAAACAAAAGCACCCTTGAGGGTGGTGGTGGCGGCAGCATCCTGGATTCTGTCACGGGAGCTTGGGCAGACACTGCATAGAGATCCCAGCCTCACAGTGGTGTGCACAGCTGCCTTCCTACGTCAGTCCGTGCAAAGCCTGGCCTCTGGGCTCCTTTGCAGTCAAGGCATGATAAATGCATGAACCTTATATGATACAGATGTGGATGTAAGGTCCAAGTATGGAGACGTCATATTAATGTCCCACCCATCCAGCCTTCTGCTTCTGTACTAGCCTGTTCCAGGGATGCTGGCCTTGAGTGAGGTCCAGTCTCCCCTAGATGGCTGTTCACGTCCTGTGGATGAGGACACTTTTTCAACCCCTTGTCTGTTCAAGTCCCGAGTACAGGGCTTTGTAGATAATGTGGTCCCCTCTTGGTATCTTCAGGGGATTGACTCCAGGATAAGCACATCTGACCCACAAATTATTTACGATCATTTCCCCAAATCAAGGTTTTTCTGTTTTATTTTTTTTCCAGACAGGGTTTCTCTGTGTGGCTTTGGAGCCTGTCCTGGAACTCTCTCTGTAGACTAGGCTGGCCTCAAACTCAAAGAAATCCACCCGCTTCTGCCTCTGGAGCGCTGGGGTTACAGGCGTGCGCCGCCACCACCCGGCTCAAGATCTTTTCTTAGTCACATTTGCCAAACCACATTTTCAGTTCCTAGGAATTCAGACCTGGGAATCTCAGGTCGCTATTCTGCCTTCCTAAGCCCACAAGAGCCCTTTATTCCATTCTCACAATGCCTCTTGGGAGCTGGGCTGCAGTGCAGGAGGAGACAGCATGCTTATAGCATGTGTGAGGACCTGGGTTCAACCCTGACATCGCCGAGACAAGTCCTCACATGTGTTCTCATTCAGAATTTCTGTCACCGTCGTTCTCACTCCTCAGCATCATCCCAGCAATGCCCCATGTATGCAAAAAACCATCCATTTATCATTGTCAGCATCTGCCACACAATAACATGTGCCGCCTACTATGATTTAAAAAACTAATGCGTACTATAGTGATTTTCTCCATATCTCCACACAGATGCCTTGTTTGTAACCGTGCAGAGGTTTCCACAGCGAGAGTGCTCTGAGTGCTCTACATCTGGTTTACACTGGTCAGGCCCTTCTAACATCGTTTCTTCCCTCCTTAACACATCACAGCCCTGTTTCCGTTAATTCCCTCTCCTCCTGGCTCCAGAGGAGGGTACCTGTGGACGGAAGTTTCTGTTTCACTGGGTCCCGCAGCCTTTTAGTCCCAAGTAAACACACGGATGGTATACTAATTATAAACTGTTTGGCTGGTGGCTCAGGCTTCTTACTGGCTAGCTCTCTCTTAATTATTAACTTATAACTATTAATCTATGGATTTCCACACAGCCTTATCTTACCAGAGGATGCCAGAGGGTCCTACCTTCCCAGTAGTTACACAGTGTTTACCTGGCGGCTCCTCTCTCTATTCTCTCCCCAGAATTCTCCTCATCTAGTAACCCTGCGTATACTTTCTGCCTGGCTACTGGCCAGTCATTGTTTTATTCATCAACCAGTAAGAGAAACACACACACACACACACACACACACACACACACACACACTCTCTCTCTCTCTCTCTCTCTCTCTCTCTCTCTCTCTCTCTCTCTCTCTCTCTCACACACACACACACACACACACACACTCACACACACACACGTCCCCCATCAGGTACCAGCTAGCCTAAGCCCATCAGAACTGGAGATGGTTGCTGATCTAGGAATGTACAGCCGGAGTTGATCTATCAGAATGAAGGTTGGGGCTTAGAGTTCAGGTTTGGGGGTGACTGTTGAACAGCCTTCTGTCCACTTCTCTCCCCTGGACAGGCCCAAGCAACTGAGAGAGAGAGAGAGTTTAACTGATCCAGAAATGGCAGAGCTCGTCAAGGAAAGACCCGAGTCTCTGATGACATCTCTTAGTGTGTCACACCACAGCTGGGCTCCTCAACTCTGGAATTGTAAGTGGATAACTTTCCTACTTTTTAAAGTTGGTTGGAATTACAGTCTCTGAATTTTCTGTATCTTAACAGCAGGAAGATTTAGTCAGTCTATGGTGTGAGGTTCTTACCAGAAACAAGCCGTGACATTAGCCTCCGTTGAGTGAATACATGAGGTGTGAGATGGTGTCTACCTTTCTATTACACATAACTCTGCCACACGCCTCTCACGTGTGCGTCTTGTACACTTCCACAAGTGTAAATGTAGGCCATGGCAGAAGGGTTGCTGAGTCAAAGGGCATATGTGTTTTGAATAAGAATAGGCAGTGACGTACCGCTCTCTCCAGAAGGCTCTGAGTTTACTCGAATGTGGTAGAGGATTTATATTCATGTATTATGATCAACAAGTCATACTGGTAAGCTTTTATACTTGGGTGGATTTAGAGTGATGTGTTATTGTTTCATGTCTGTGCTTCCTTCATCGTGAAGGAGTGTAGGTTTTTAGGTTGTTTATGTCAATTACTTTTAAAAGTCACCACTTACGAAAAACCAACCTCGCTTCGAATATTCAGAGCCAATTAATTTTCTGTGGAGTTGAATCTGTAAGAACTAAAACATCTTGTTAAAAGCAGTCAAATGCTTCCGTTAAATACAAGGAGATAAAAGACCCTCTCCCAGCTAGGGAAAATATTTGTAACTTACACCAAAACTGATGCTACAAACAATCCTTACAAACTGAGAAGCAGGAACACTCAATTTAAAAACAGGAAAGGTAGCCCCGTGTGTTGACATCCCCCTGCAGACTGACAGAGGTGAGGCAAGAGGGCAGTCTGTTTGAGCTGTTGCCTCAAAACACCAGCCCTGTAAAACGCGTGAGGAGCCGGGAGACGTGAGCAGACACACAACTCTATACCTCACGAGAATGCTCTACAAGAAATCAAAGCGAGATGTCACCATTCAGCCACCGAGTATGCAAGGATTTCTTTCTCAAAATTCTTAGTGTCTACAATCTCACAATTCAGAGACGCAGACATCTTCATGCACCGGCCAAGGACAAACTGTTCCACCTTTGTAGTATATATTACTCACTCGGAAACATGCAAAACCATAGGTTTGTAGGGCGGTGGTCTCAACAGAGGACAAATGTCACTATGCATTTGTCCATTGTCGGAACGCTCAGCACCAACCATGACTCCCAGGGAAGGTGGACGCTGGGTGGAAATATGTGTCACTGTGGTGTCCAGCAGCTATTTCCAGGAGGGAACGTCACACGCGTGTGAGGGCAGGGGTGGGTGCACTTTGCTTCATTTTAGGTACAACTGCCCTACAGGTAAAGGGGAAATTCAAACGTGTGTTACAGTTTGCTGACACATCTGTTCTATGCTTAGAAATGCATCCTGAGGAAGTCATGGAGATGAAGCCAGGCAGACACACTGGAAAATACACACTTGGCTCAGGAATTGGAGGCTGTTTAGCGAGTTGGCCCTAGCGAGGAACATGCTGTAGACTTTACTGATCACCAGCATTTAGACCGCAAAAGCGGCTGCCAGAGATAGATATATCCAGGGGAGACGCAGAGGGGAGACACTGAGGCAGCGTGTCCTGAGGCTGCACCATCACACAGGATTAGTTAGGACTCACAGCCCAGGCCTCCCCTGGCCTCAGACTTCCTGGGTAATGGTTTAGAAACGTAATTTGAAAATTAAAACTATCTCGTTCACTTTTGTTTACACCACAATTTTGAAAATTAAATTGTTTAAGATGAAGTTGTCTGAGTAAGCACCACGTCTCCTTTTTAATCCAATTGACGTTTCTAAATCCATTTTTAATATGCAGAGGAGCTGGAAATTAGCCTGATACCAAGTGGGGCAGAAAACTTACTTATCTCGATGAGAAAAATGAAGAAATTGGAGAATCCACCCAATCTTATACTAAAAGCTGACAGCAAATAGCTTCCTGTGTGAGTGGTTTAATTTGGCTAGGGGCTCTCACTGCTCTGACCCACAGCATACTGCCACCGGAGTCACAGGTGCTTGTGAGCCACCCAGAGTATGGGGGACCCAGCTCAGGTCCTTTGCAAGGGCAGTATGTGTTCTTATTGCCTGGGCCAACTCTCCTGCCCTACAGTGTGATGTTTCAATGGGCACACACACACACACACACACACACACACACACACACACACACACACACACACACACACACACACACACACACACACACACACACACACACACACACACTCACTCACACACACACACACACACACACACACACACACACACACACTGCTAGCACTGGCCAAATCCAGCCTCCGCTTGTACATACCACACATTTACAATGTAGTAATAGGAAATGCTTTTTAGAAGACTCTCTTGGGTTTGAGTCACTCTCTACATGCGATGTGCGTGGGGAGAAATTTCATGGATGCTTTCAGGGGCCTTTATCAAGGCTTGCAGTCTTTGTTCCTGTCAGACACATTTCACCACTAGAGGGCAAGCTGGAGTCAGTTCACACTTCCCAGGTTTTCTGTCCACTGTATGCCTTCCCTTGAAAGTGCCCACACACCTTTAATCCCGGCTCTCAGGAGGTAGAAGTAGGGGGATCTCTGTGAGTTCCAGGACACCCTGATCTACAGAGCGAGTTCCAGGACAGCCAGGCAGGTCTACACAGAGAAACCCTGTCTGGGAAAAACCAATTAACAAAGCGCCCAGAGAAGGCAAATGATCATGGGCTTTCTTTTCTCCATAGACGCACAGATTGTTAGCCACGCCCCCTAAGGCTCAGGCAAGCTGAAGCCACCTCCTGCTTCCTCCTCAGTGGTTGCCTGAGTTCCCTTGAGTCTAAGCATTATCCAGCTGTCTCTATCAGATCTCTCCTCTGAGATTCTATAGAGACACCACTTACACCAGGGTGTTGGCAGACAGGTGGGTGAATGGCTGTGGTGTGTGTGTGTGTGTGTGTGTGTGTGTGTGTGTGTGTGTGTGTGTGTGTGTGTGTGTGTGAGTGTGTGTGTGTGTGTGTGTGTGTGTGTGTGTGTGTGTGAGTGTGTGTGTGGTGTGTGTGGTGTGTGTGTGTGTGTGTGTGTGGTGTGTTGCACTGAGATTATTTTACTCAGTCTGTTTCACAAATGTGGGATCTGAGACTCAATAGTTGCGCCCACTTGGCATCTTCAGCCATCTTTAGTTATATTATTCTGAAAACTGCAGACTGAAAGCCTTGGCCTTCCTCCCAAACTCGTGCTTTGCCCTCCATCCCTTCCTTCGGAAGCAAACACAACACAGCCCCCACTGACTCTAAAGTCAGAAGCGAGAACTCAGGCTGGAGCCCTCAGCCTTCATCCAATTGATTTATCACCAAGTTCCATCCAGTCTCTTACAGCATGTCTTGAGTGTATCCGATTCTCGTTAAGGTCATCATTTATACCATGTCCAGGCCAGCGCTGGCTCGCTCCATCAGCCTCTGTTCACCTTTGCCTCACTCCGCCCACTCACCTAAAGTCGGCACAGATGACTGCTGCAGCTTCAGCGTGTGATAAAGCATGGGTGCTGTAGCAAGGACAGGCTCTCAGTGGTGTAACTGGCAAGAGGATTTTATTTGTACAAGGCTCAAAGTTTGTTCTCCACCCACTCTTTCTAAGAAAGCTGCTAGGAGATGTCTCTTCCCCAAAGTAGAGGGAGGACCATGAAGAGAATGAGGAACTCACCCAGGGAGAGAATGCAGGCATGCCAGGAGGGTACCAGGAAGAGGCCAAGGTTGGGAGAGGGCTGAGTCACAAGGAAAGGTCTTAGGAGGAAAGATACAATGGATCAGCCGGAGGCATTTGAACAGGCTGGGGACAGGAATGGCTGGGGACAGGAATGGCAGAAAATTTGAGGATAAGTTAGCAACTGGTGCAAATGAGCTATGCCAGCCAGGCATGATGGTGTGCACCCGTAATGCAACCCAGAAGCCACCACCACAGGGTAGTGAGTTCAAGGCCAACCTGGACTGTACAATGAGTTCTAGGTTAGCCTGGGATACATAGTAAGACTTTCCCTCAAAAAAAAAAAAGTTACAAAAGAGAAATAATTTAGCTAGCCTGCTCTGTGCCTCGGCTGGGAATAATTGTAACTGTGTAGATCCTGTGTGTGTTTATGTACAGTAGGGTAGAACTATGTTTCTGCCTCTGAAACAGAAACTACCTAAAAATGAGGCAGGTATGAAGAAGGCCAGTGCTGGTGCCCCTCCACACCTGCGAGTTCACATCATGACTGAGGACTTGGCTGAGGATGGAAAATCTCTGGGAAAACATTGCATCTGTATTGGGCACAGACAGATTTTATTTCTTAGTGTTCCCTAAACAATGCAGTGCAACAACAATTCTCATAGTATTTACATTGTATCGGGGAGGGTAAGTCACCTAGAGATGATTTAACAGATAAATAATGCAACTCCTGTGGGTTGCATATAAAGGGCTTACTTGGGTACCTGTAGATTTTAGTATTCAGAGGGGATCCGTGAGCAAACCCCAGTGGAAATGAAGGATGCATTTTACTTAGAAATACGGAGACAAAGCAGGATAAAGAGGTAACGGAGAGGCTGCTTTGGAGGAGTTAGAGCTGGGAGGGAGAGAGAAGTCTGTGTGTGTGTGTGTGTGTGTGTGTGTGTGTGTGTGTGTGTGTGTGTTATGAGTGAGTGTATGTGTCTGTGTGTTTGTGTTTTGTGTGTATGTGAGTATATGTGTGTGTGTATAAGTATGTGTATATGTGTGTGTTTTGTGTGTATGTGAGTATATGTGTGTGTTATAAGTATATGTATATGTGTGTGTTTTCTGTGTATGTGTGTATATGTAGAGTGAGTGTATGTGTCTGTGTGTGTATGTATATGTATGTGTGTGTTTGTAACTGCATGGAAAGGGAAGAAGGAAAGCATGAAGAGTAGGAGAAAGGGGAAGGAAGGAGCAAGGGATGCTGTTGCCTTAGCTCATATGAACATAATTATAATTCATGACAATACAGTGAACTATCTTCCCTAGAGCACTCATATCTTTTAAAAATATTAATTATTATTTTTTTAATGTGTGTGGGCATTTTGCTTACACCTGTTTGTTCACTGCATGTGTGCAGTGACCATGGAGGCCAGAGAAGGTGCTGGATCCCCTGGAACTAGGGTTACAGACAGTATGAGCTAGCGTGTGGGCGCTGAGAACAGAGCCTAGGGGGCCCTGGATGAACCACTGTGCCATCTGGCCAGCTGCAAGCACTCACATTTGGAAATGAAACAGCACTCCATTTTAACCCAAAGCAGTGGGTCAGGTCTTGTGGAGCCAGTCTCAGGATTATTCAGTACCCGGCAGGCCACGCGCTAAAGGATGTGGAGAGGGCAGACAGCTGGAGAAAACATACAGTGCAGTACAGAGTGGTCAGTGAGGCTGGAGGCAGGCAGCTGGAGAAAACATACAGTGCAGTACAGAGTGGTCAGTGAAGGATGTGGAGATGGCAGGCAGCTGGAGAAAACATACAGTGCAGTACAGAGTGGTCAGTGAAGGATGTGGAGAGGGCAGACAGCTGGAGAAAACATACAGTGCAGTACAGAGTGGTCAGTGAGGCTGGAGGCAGGCATGGTGCAGGGGAAAAACTTGCTTGTCTAGCATGCGAAGCTGGGGGTCCCAAGCCCAGAACGGAAATGAAGAATGAATAAATAAAGAAAAACCCATGCTTGTTTTGTTAATCTTCAGGTGTCTGGAGACTCCTGAAAAGCTCAGTGCAGAGAGGTATGGAAGGATGGATATGGGCCTGGGCTTGAGAGGAAGGGTCTGCCCGTGCAAGAGGATGGGACAAGCGGGACACAGAGGAAGACTGTCCCTGTGCTTATTCGATTAGGGGTGGATGGGTAAGTGTCTGAGGAAGTTTAGACATTCAAGCTTGGAGTACCACATTTAAAGAGCAGCCCAGCCAGAGGGCTGGCTTACTCACTGAGCACAGGTAAATGCTTACCCAGGCTGAGAACTCAGGAGCTGCCTCATCAGCATGCAGGGCAGAGTTGGTGGCTACCTCCTGGTGGAGAGCAAGCTGAAGGCAGAGGCCTGTCTGTGCCTTTAGTGCTGTTGTTTTATTGCTGGGACCACACCCCAAAGCATCAATTTGACACTGAGGCAGAATTTTGTACAAAGGCTGGTATTGATATGTTACTGATTATGGCAAGGAAGAAGATAGTTCTAATTTACCCTCCCTTCTCTTTTGGGCATCATTTTTAATAGCAATGTAAATATACAAATATACCTGTGCATATTTTTGCCTGTGTTCAAAATATGCGGCATTAAAATGTTTTTTACAAAGAACTTGGTGAGATACTATGTTATAATAACAGCAGGAAATAAAGTGCTGTCTGCTATCAGGACCTGTATTTGACCCCCTATAGCAGCCCCCTTTGCCCATGGGGGATATAGTTTAGGCTTGGCAGCAGAGACCTGAAACCATGAACTGTCAACCAGCTTTGAATTAATATAATAAGATAGGAAAGTTAACCAACCAACCAACCAACCAACCAACCAACCAACTAACTGATGGGAGATGATATTCTGTATATATGTTTCTCATACTGGTTAATAAAGCACTGTGGCCAATGAGATAGCAAGATAGGCGGGGCTAGGAGACAAGGAGGGAAGAGGAAGTAGTGGGGAGGAGTCAAGATGGAGACCTGAAAGAAAGAAGCCAGCTGCGGCTCCCAGATAAGATAACCACGTGGAAATACTTAGATAAGTAGATATGGGTTAATAATTAAGGCAGAGCTAGCCCATAAACAATGATAGTCATTGGCCAACAGGATTGTATCAAATACAGAGTCTCTGAGTGTTATTTGGGGCTGGTGCGGCTGTGGGCCCGGACTGGCGGCAGGCAGGATGGAGCCGGTGGGAAGGAACAAATGTGCCGTAACATATGTTACGGAGTGATGGCGGCAGAACTGGTGGCAGCCGTGTGTGTGTGGGGGGACCTGCGGTAACAACTAACCAATCAACCAACCAACCAACCAACCAACCAACCAACCAACCAAATAACCAACCAACCAACCAACCAACCAACCAACCAACCAACCAACCGACCGACCAACCAACCAACAGACCGACCAACAAAGAAACCCTAAAACCCCCAAACCAAACCCAGCCATGTTGATTTCAGCTCAGTGTTGGGGTTTTAGGGCATGATCTATGTCACTGCTGTTTTGGCCCCAGCACGGCATAGTTGGGACTCACGGTGGGGAACTCTGTTGACCTCACAGCTCTCAGGAAGCACAGACAGAGGCAAAAGAGGGGTTAGAGTTTCAACACCCTCCATCAGAAACCTCAATAATCTAACAGCCTACCACTAAGTTCTACCTCTCAATAGTGCTGAGGGCTGGGACTAAACCTTCACCAAGCCTTTATGGGACATTCTAGACCCAAATAACAGAGATGATTAATGACAACATCACACGGTTATGACAATATGACAATTCACTGTGAAAAGTTTCATGAATATGGTGTCTGTCCTCACATATTTTTATTTTCACCTTCTACTTAAAAGATGCACTTTGCAGTGTCCCACAGGCTCATTAAAGCTATTCTTGTGCTTTGGACTATTAAATTAAAAAAAGAAGGCCAGCTAAAACTCATCACTGTGAGGCTATGGCATTTTATGAACTAGCCCATGGAGCTGCTAATCTGCTGGCAGCCAGGTGGCATGGACAAGCAGGGTTGAGGGTGACTTATACTCTGGGCAGGGACAGGGCAAGTGATGAGCATACTGTCTGGAGCCACACGCAACTTCAAACTTCTGCACACTGCTGGTTTCTGGGATTTTCCATAATATTCTTTTAGCTCAAAGTGTTTTACATGCAATTGAGGGAAACAAAATTCAGGAGGGAGAGGGAAAGGGAGCTAATATACTGAAGACACAAAACAAAAACCCCAGTAACACACATACACACACACACACACAAACACACACACGCACACACATGCATGCACGCATACACGCGCGCACGCACACACGCACACGCACACACGCGCACACACGCACACACCACCTGGAAACATTTTGTGAACTACTGCCAGTGATAGGAGTGATTACCATTTTTTGGCATGTATGCTATCCCAACTTTACGTAATGAATACGGGTTGCTTGTGAAGAGAAATCATAATAAGTGCTTGTAAGAGAGGTTAGAGCATCGTAGGCCAGTACCACTGAAGTAAAGATGCTAACACACAACCTCTTCAGAGACAGCCGGACACCCTTAGTCCCTCTCTAACATGTGCAGCTAATTTTATTTCTGTGCGCTCATATCAGATGCTGAATTTTATCAAGTTAATCAATGCCCATCCTGTCTGGCGGCAGGGTTATTGTGCATCTCCAATCATTCTTCATTTTCTCTGCTCATTCGGTGTTTCAAGAAGCTACCACACCACTCCTTTTTAAGTGGGTCAATAAGGCTTTTTATTAGATTTTCTCCCAGGCACACAGCAGTCATAATTAACAAACTCAGCTGTCATTCAAGCCAGGAGCATATCAAATCTAAAGGCCACAGAGTGTGTTCTGAAGACAGCAGTGCTGCCCATGTCTTCCTGAAAACAAGATAATGCCAGGCAAGAGGGAGGCCTATAAATATTGCATTCGGGAACACTGACACTGACCTCCCTCTTTGACAGAAACATTAAAGCAGAGTGCTCTGACATATCTTTCTGAGATTTCTATTCCCAAAGGTAGACAGGCGTCAGGCCTGGGTATGGCTGACGATTCTGAAAGGTCTTATACCTACTGTTACTGTTTTCTTGTCACACAGAAAAGGCTGGATGGCTTTTCCTCCTGGCCTAGCTGGTAAATTGCTCTGTAGGACTCCAGACAGATGAACATGTCCTTCCTTAAGCCAGAGAGATTTCTCCGAGTGGGAGCTCCTTGTTAGTTCTTAAAGCCACCCTCTCCTCTCTACCTGTAGAAGATCCCTGGACACACTCATAGGGCACCACGGGGAAAGATGGATTTCTTTGATGGCCAAGGAGGATTCTGGGGACCCTGAAAATGCTCAGGGAAGTTCCGCTTCCCTAGTTCTGTACAGAATCACAAGATGGCACTGTCACCACAGCAAAGGTGCTTTGATCACCATGCAGGGGAGTGTGGCATTCTGGCACACACTCTCACCTGTGCCCATGTGTGGCTCCCGATAGGATTGATGCTCCAGCCTGGTTCCATGCCTGGGGGCAGATATACAATTGAAGGATGCGTTTTTAGTTTGTTACTAGGTGGCTTTAACGTGTTAATAGAATGCCAGCACCATAGGGAAGCCCATCTCTAAACACAGTTTCCACAAGCCACTCTGAGCAGCATCATTTTCCCCTCCATAAAGAATATATGAATGCAGAAAAATAAGCTCTGCTTAAAGCCCTGGAGCAATTTTGTTCCATAGATTCTCCAATAGACACTCACCATACTTTTCAAAATAGGATTTTTATTTTTTTGTTATTAACAGTGCCTTATGTCCATAAGCCCCTAATTCAAGATCTCAGGGTGTGCTAGTTAGATTTTTCCTTCCTTCCTTCCTTCCTTCCTTCCTTCCTTCCTTCCTTCCTTCCTTCCTCCCTCCCTCCCTCCCTCCCTCCCCCACCCCCTCGTCAACTTGACATAAGCTGGAGTCATCTGGGAAGAGGAAACCTCTATTGGGAAAATGCCCCCATCAGCTTGGCTGGAAGTCTGGGGGCATTTTCTTCACTGATGATTTATGTGGGTTGTACCGCATCTAGGCTGCAGGTCCTGGTGCTGTACGAAGCCTGACTGAGGAAGCCACCAGGAGCAAGCCAGTAAAGGGTTCGACTCCAACCTCCTCTGTGGCCTCTGCTTCAGTTCCTGGCTCTCGTTCCTGCCCTGGCTTCCCTGGGTGTCAGACTATAATTGTAAGCTGAAATAAACCATTTCTTCCCCAAGCTGCTTTTGGTCATGGTGGTCATTGCAGCAATAGATGTCCTAACTAATGCACAAGGACAGACGTGGGGACAGCGGCGATTTTCCAGACATCTCGCTACAGCACGACAGTCAGATAAGGAGTGATGCCTGGGAGTCTACGTGCTGGATCCCCACCCAGGATGTTTCAGTCCCATCAGAAAAGGCGGTCTAGCACACACCCACTGGTTCCTGGTGCTGTGATGAACACGTGACCAAGAGTGCCACCGCCCTGTGGCGCACAGAAACTAGGCCAGTAGCCGGGCTCCACCCGGTGACCGGTCTCTATGGTGCTTTGTTCAGCCTAACCACCGCTCGGCAGATATCACCGTTTATTACTGGTGAAGATGCTGAGTGATTGCCTCGCTCTGGCATCACTTAGGACGTTAAAAAGCCTGGAAAGGGAAGAAGGCCTGGAAAACTGACCAGCAGTGGCTAGCAACTGAGGACAGCACTGGCCAAGAGCTCCAGCAACCCTGACCTCACACCGCACCTGAGCAGCCTGACCCCCAGCCTGGGGAGCTTCGCCATGCCTCAGGCCCACGTCGGGACTGTGGGGAAGAAGTTGGGGCTCGCAGAGATTACCTTCCAAGGGCTTCGCTGCCCAGGAGCTGGGATGCCGCCCCCACATTAGGCTGCTTGTGCCCCTCCCCACACCAGGCTGCTGCTCTGTGCGCTCCTGACTCTGAGGTTTTGTTTCCCTCTGGAGCCGCTCTGCCGTACCCTCACCCTACCTGGTGGGTACCGCTTGTGACAGTGGAGACTGATTGTCACTTGATGGGATCTCGAATCACGAAGCAACGAGCCTCTGGGAATGTCTGTTAGGGAGTTAGACTGGGTTAACCGCGGTGGGGAACACTCCCTAATTGTGGGGAGCACCATGCTGTGGGCTGGAGTCCCAGGCTGAATGTGAGGGAAACAGAGCTGAGCACTCATCAGACTCAGTTTCCTGATGGTGGATACAATGTGACCGGTTGCCTCAAACACCCTTTCCTTGCCTGGCTCTTGTCAGATATTTTGTGCTGCAAGAAAAGTAAACAGTTTAACTTAAATGTTAATAGTGTCCCCAAGGGAATATCTACTTTTCTCTGTAGGTCTCCAGGATGAGCACACAAAAGTCACAGGGCTCCAGGGGCAATGCTGCAATGCCCGCAGAGGTGCAATGCCCGATGAGCTGCAATGCCTGCAATGTCCACAGAGCTGCAATGTTTGCAGAGCTGCAATGCCCACAATGCCTGCAGCGGTGCAATGCCTGCAACATGAGAACCTGTTGTTGAGCAACTATCCCTTCCCCACTGTACAACATCTGCTCAGAGCGCCGTATCCTCACCCTTCATCATCTGCTCAGAGCGCCCGTATCCTCACCCTTCATCATCTGCTCAGAGCACCGCCCCGTATCCTCACCCTTCATCATCTGCTCAGAGCACCGCCCGTATCCTCACCCTTCATCATCTGCTCAGAGCACCGCCCGTATCCTCACCCTTCATCATCTGCTCAGAGCTCCCGTATCCTCACCCTTCATCATCTGCTCAGAGCCGCCCGTATCCTCACCCTTCATCATCTGCTCAGAGCTCCCGTATCCTCACCCTTCATCATCTGCTCAGAGCGCCCATATCCTTACCTTCATCATCTGCTCAGAGCTCCCGTATCCTCACCCTTCATCATCTGCTCAGAGCGCCCGTATCCTCACCCTTCATCATCTGCTCAGAGCACCGCCCGTATCCTTACCCTTCATCATCTGCTCAGAGCGCCTGTATCCTTACCCTTCATCAACTCTGCTCCTCCACATCTCCTGAGAGCTCGTGTCCCAGCCTGCCGCCTGCCGTCTTCTGTCTCGCCAAGCCCCTCCATCATGGAATGAGTTCTGTACCACCGCAGTCCCCCAGACTCCGAATCTAGCGACTGGATTCCAGCTAGTTGTCCTCACAACATCCTCACTCCTAACCTCAACACCCCAACCTCTCAATAACTTACTTCACAGCTTAAGCAGGATGGTTCTCAAACCTTAGGATACTTTGGAGTCTTTTAGAGGGCATGCCCACATACATAGTGCTCTGCGGGAGCAGTGTGAGGTGGGCACAGGGAAGCACATGTCTACGGAATAATCAGGGGTGCTGCCAGGGGACCCCACTTGAGAGGGGAAGCTTTGAGCTGTGCTCAGCCCTGACTGCTTATTACAGTCACCTGGGGAGCCTTAGCCAGCCAGGCCCCGCTCCACCTTAGCCTAATCAAATCAGGCTTTCCAGAGTGAGTGAGCCTACTGCGGGCTTTCAGAGCCCACCACGGAGTGTGACGCACAGCAAGAATACTTATTGCTCTGAAGATCCTGACTCGGCCTTATTTCTTAGGTCCCCACTTCAGGAGACCCTGTGTGTCACCTTGCTCAGCAGAGTCTCAGACAGACCTATATAAAGTTGGCTTTCTGCTCTTTGTACTGCCGAACCCAGCTGCTCAATACACAGAGCTTAGGACTACTGAATGGTATCTCCAACGGTTGGCGCAAGTGCACTCCAAAGCCCTTGATGGCCATTGTCAACTCTGTCAGGCTCCTGGGTGTCAGACATGACACTAAGCACAGAGCCATGGCTCTCTGCGCTGTAGCATGGGGCTGCCGAGCCTCGGGGCTACACTGGTTGATAGGCAACCACAATTCTACAGCAGCAACTTCTAGGGAGGAGACTATTCTGCTGCACTGGGCTTGAGATCAGAGCAGGTACACAGAAACTCACCTGCAGTCATTATAGTCTGGTGGTCTTTCGAGGGTCAGCACTATTTTTAGTTTTGAATTGCTGAATAAGAAATGTGATATATATATATATATATAAAATCACATTGAAATGTGTACACACCAGGGAAAGGCCAAATCAAGCTAACACACATTACCTCACGTGTTTACTATCGTGAGATGGACTCTTTCAGCATTTTTTTTCAAGTAGGAGCTATTGGCTGGAGTAGGCATCGTTATCTAGGGTTTGCTTTCAGTGACTTCATTACCTATATGAGACCATGTCTGAAAACACTAAATGGAAATTTCTGAAACAAATCATGAATTTTAAGTTGTTCATCATGACGAATAGGGAAGGGACCCGTGTGGGCCCAAGACCCCAACACCAAGTTCTCAGAACAAAGGAGATTTATTTGCCCCAGAGGGACAGAGGGCAGGGAGTAAGAGACAAAGAGGCCGAGGACGAGGGGGAAGGAGAAGGAGCAAGGGAGAGGGGACACGGGCGTTTGTCCTGGAGGGGGACAAAGGACCTGCCTCTGGATAGGGAGAGGGCAGACATGACCCATAGGAAGACGGCAGTTCAGAAAAGTAAAAGGGAGACCCCCGTGTTAGGATGAGGAGGTTAATTTTGGTGGGGCGTGTAAATCAGGGGAGCCAAAGCGGGGTTTTGATTGCTGGACTTCAATACTTTGATGGCTGGACCTTGGTAGTCAGCTTCAGAAGGAGGAGGTGGCCAAATAAGGGAACAGACCTTGGTGGCAGCTTTACAAATATAATCTAATGGTTTTTTTTTTCAAGGCAGAGGGGCTGGGGGAGAAGGGCAAGTCTTGCCATGTTTGCCATGCTCGGGCCGGCTAGAGTCCCTTCAAGCAGTGTGATGCAATGTCTTCATGTCCCTTCTGTCCTACCCAGGATGTAAATGGTGCCCTGACCAGTGTATCTGTGCTGTATTCACTACCTGCATGGTGGCCACCAGGTAGCCATTTCTGTGGGAATCACAGTGTGTGTTTTCCAGACCTGGAGGAGCAGAGTGTGGGTGCTGGTGTGCGTGTGGAGGAAGGGGCTCTTACACACTGCTGGTGTAATTCTTTCGAAAATCACTCTAGAAATTTCTCACAAAACTAGAAGTAAGGTACCATATGACCTAGCTAGCCCACATTTGGGCACATACATGAAGGACTCTATATGTTACCACAGAGATACTCATGCATCCACAACCATTACTGCTCTGGTCACACTAGCTAGGATCTGAAATTGGCCTACACATCTACCAGCCAATGGGTAATGAATAACTGCCATATACTCGTGGGCTTTCACCCAACTGTAAAGAAAGGGGAAATTATGAAAAGTTCAGGGGAATAGATGAAACTGGAACAAATATACTGAATGAAGTGGTCCAGGCCCAGAAACTCAGTTACTGTTTGTTCTCTTGTACGTGATGGCGGCCTTGAGGTTTCAGTTGTTTAACTTGGGATGTCTGTAGACACTTAGAAGTGGTGAAGGAGTCGTAGGATAGGGAGTAAGAGGCTGTAAGTAGGGTGGCATGGTGGAACACTGATGGGAGATGGTATTCTGTAAATATGTGTCTCATACTGGTTAATGAATAAAGCACTGTGGCCAATGGGAAAGCAAGATAGGCGGGGCTAGGAGACAAGGAGGAAGGAGGAAGTAGGTAGGAGGAGTCAGCATGGAGAGCCCGGAGAGGTAGCACACCAGCCACTCTGGTCGGTAAGATGATCCACATGGAAATACTTAGAATAGTAGAAATGGGTTAACCATTAAGACAGAGCTAGCCGCTAACAGCTGGCTAGTACCTGGCCAACAGCCTTATATCAAATACAGAGTCTCTGCGTGTTATTTGGGGCTGGTGCGACAGCGGGACCAGGCGCCTGGCGGGCTGGCGGAAAACATACATGCTACAGAACACACATGCTATGGAAAGAGGAGGGACTGCTGGAGTGGCCTCTTCCGCTGCCACACGGGGACAGACCCCTTTAGACTGAGGACTGTGGAACTGTGAACTCTTCTGCTGTTCAGTTATTTTCCCAGGGATTTTGCCAGAATAATGGAAGCTGTTTAACAAGAGATGCAGTGAACTTTGGGGAAATGGATGAATCTGTTATCTTTTCAGCCAAGAAAGGCTGACACTCCAATTTCTTCTCAGTGCACACTGGGTATGTGAGTCTGCACTCAGCTTTGGGTACCAGAAGCTTAGCGTGAGCCAGCAAGAAGCTGCTGGCTTGCTACGCATCCCCTTTACATCGGAGCTCCCTGTTTATAAGTCAGAGATTATTGTGCCTCTTCCCAACATAACTTAATCTCATTCAGAAGGATTAAGCTGTAGCCTTGAAGACTTTTCTCAACCTTGTTGGGAAGGCGTTATAAAAGGGTACCACCATGCATCAGCCTTGACATCTGTATCTAAACTATCTAAGATGTGGAACAACTCTAAAATATAAAGACCCATAAAACCACAAGAATGGAAACCACGTCAAATACTAAGGCAAACTGAAGGAAGTCACAGATACATTCTCCTCACTAAGTAGACAAGCTCTACAATGTACAGCTCCAGTGACTTTCTCCACGAGGATGGACTGAGTACCAATGCCTACATCTAATGACCAGTGTGCGGTAACAGTAACATTGTTTCTAACACCCTAGCACTGTGCCTTCATCACCGCAAGACTGGGAGTGGTGTTGGCTTCCTCTCAGGTAATTGTAACCATTGTCAACAAGGAGGAAAGAGATGGCAACAGGAGTATACAGCATGGAGTGTCCTCAGCAAACAGCACAATGATGCCAGGACCGGAAAAGAAAGCAGAGTTTAAAGGCGCTTCCTTGATGCGGGCGCAGAGACCATGGCCGGTGTGGTTGGCTGCAATGTTACCCCATCTGATTAGTCCCCTGGGTACTTCCTGAGAGAGGAGGCATTGGGCTCCACTACTGTTAACGACGACTCTCAATAGTGAACTCACTAATTTGTTATTCAATCCTTCAATACCCCCAAGTTGTACCCTATAGAAAGTTCGCTAGGAAAAGAAAACCAACCAGCCAGCCAGCCAGCCAGACAAACAACAACAACAAACAATCAGACTCACTGTCTTCTGGATGAATCCATAGGCATGTTTCCCCGGGCCTTTGCCCTCCACACTCAACCTGCTTTCTCAAAACGATGGCAGCAGCGAGGCTGAAGGGGCCATCTTTGCTGATAACTTGCAGATTTGAAGCTGTAATAGCACAGCTTCCCATCTCTGATTACTTTAATGAATCTAGCCTTCTGATGCCTCTACAGGAAAATGTATTCCTGAGTGCAGAGAACTGTCTGCAGGCTTTCATTACTACCGAGGAGCAGGGCACCTGCGGGGAAAGGCTGAGTGCAGATGCGGGCGGGGCGCAGTGGCGGAGGAAAATGGCTAGCGCAACCTGATGGCACTCTGTCACGTAGTTCGGGGGACAATTCAGTCCGTGGCTTCATCTGCAAAATGACTGTCCTAGAGGTTTTCAGCTCCTTCTTGCTGCCCTTCTAGAAAGAGCCCTGCCTGAGCTGTTGCTCCCGCCCATTCATCCCATTGCTGGTGTGGACCTACGTGGCCACGTCTGAACAAATCCGTAGTACAAATATGCTCTTCTAAAGTTGGGGCCAGTCCCCCGGTTTGCTATGGAGAACTGTGCGACCCTTAGAATTAGGGAGGTTCAATCACGCTAGCTAACATATCAGCCACTTCACCAACCCATGGGTTTTTGTGGTGTAAGCATGTTTAAAATCTGTTTCAGCGATTTCTGAAACACAAAAGACATTATTATCCCCTGTGATCAAGCATGCAGTGCAACAGGTCACAAAAGCATTATCTGCTTTGATCAGGACCTCACCTTTCCCCAACCTTCCCCATTCCCTCTCACCTCGGGAGGCACAGTTCTCATCTGCTACTACACTTGAACCTCATTTCTCCGTGAGGCTGGGCAGTATGTGTCTTTCCAAACCTCACTTGCTTATTTCACCTAGCACAATGTGCATCAGTTCCAGCCACATTGTTGGAAATGTCAGACTTTTATCTTTATGTAAGATGTATAACGTTCCATGGCTTCTCTGTGAGCCCACTCATCCATCGATGGACACTTAGATCGAGTCCATATCTTAGCTATTGTGAATCATGATGACAAAGAGGATACATTTCAGTAGAAACAAATTAATAGAAGTTTGTACTGGCTGGTTTTCTGTGTCAAAGTGACACAAGCTAGAGTCATCAGTGAGGAAGGAGCCTCAGCTGAGGAAAGGCCTCCATGAAATCTGGCTGTAAGGCATTCTCTCAATCAGTGATCGATGGGGGAGGGCCCAGCTCATGGTGGGTGGGGCCACTCCTGGGCTGCTGGTTCTGTGTTCTATAAGAAAGCAGGCTGAGCAAGCCAGGAGAGGCAAGCCAATAAGCAGCACCCTCCATGGCCTCTGCATCAGCTCCGGCCTCCAGGACCCTGCCCTGTGTGAGTTCCTCTTCTGACTTACTCCAATGATAGACTATGATTGGGAAGTGTAAGTCAAATAAACCCGTTCCTCCCCAACCTTCTTTCTGGTCATGGTGTTTTGTTGCAGCAATAGAAACCCTGACTAAGACAACATCTTCCTGATATATTAGAATAGACCAAAGTGTACAACTTCAAGAAGAAACATGACATACTCTTCTAAGAGTCTTAAAAAACAAGCTCCCAGTTGTGGTCAGCTAGCCGTACCCAAAATAACTGATGTTTTTACCTTAAGGGAAGTTTCACTGAAGCCAAAGGGGAGCGTGGTGGATCTATGCAGCAAGTCTGAAGGGGACATCGGCTGAGCAGAGAATGGACTTCTTTCTTTTTGTTTTTAACTAAGAGTGTACACAGCAGGGCTTTCCTGCTGGCCATCCAGGCTCCCTGAAGTGGTCAAGCTTCACGGGCCTTCAAAGTGCCAGGACTCACTGTACCCTTTACTTCTGCTTCCCGGAGTCCCAAGCTGACAGCCCCAAACATGGCATCGTCCCCACGGCTCAAACAGCCATGGGGAGACTGAGTTTGGTTCCTCTAGAATAGCCAGGGCCTTCGTCTCGGAGAAAGATGTGTTTGAAAGCCATTGGTTCTAAATCAATCTTCCTTAGACTATGGGAAAGGGCGTGTCCCTTCCTAGACACAGACTGACCGGCACCCATTTAGGGAGGCCTCCTCCTGCCCTGGCCATCACACTATGTGCTTGAATTGCATTTGTGCACTTGAGCCTCCTAAGGAACATAGGAAATTGCCTTTCTGTCTGTAGAGGTGGACACATGTGGGCGGGCTTTGCGATGGAAGTGGCCCGGAGATACAGGGGAAGTGAGAACATGGCAAGTGAGAGACAACAAGACGCCGAATCCAAGTGTGTGAGGGTTTCCACAGCCTCAGCCTTCATTTCTGGTCAGCACTTTGCGCTGGCTCACAAAATCTGCCTGCATTTCAGCTATTTGGGGCAACAGTGCCAGCAGCAAGGCGATTTTGCTGGGTCATAAAGGTACTTCTCAGCTGTCCCCTGGATACCCTTGACATCAATACATTGAGTTTCAGGAGGGCAAAACCAGTGTTGAGAGCAGTGTCTTGTTGGATGTAGGCGCGAAGGCGTGGAGAGTTATAATTCATACGGCAAACATTTATTCTTTTGTTTTTGCATGTTCACCTGAGAACTGAAGCTAACAGGATTTTATTTCCTGTGAAAGGATTTTGTGATTCATCTTCTTGCTTCATGGGCAGCGTCTGGAAGCCAACGTAACAATTCAGATAGTTGCCAAGCACCAGGGGACGGAGGAGGGCCAGTATGAAGCCCTCTGCTTCCCAAACAGTGCTTGCTACCTCCAACCTGGCCATCTGGGTCCCCTTCTGTTGTTTGTTGCTATGAAAAAAATCCTGACAAAAGGAACTTCAGGAAGAAAGGATTTATTTTGGTGCATAGAGGAAGGGACAGTCCAGTTCTGGTGGGAAAGTCATAGCTACAGGAGCATGGGGCGGCTTGATGTCACAGGGCGCTGGCAGTCAGGGAGCACAGGGCTGTGAATGCCTGAGCCCAGCTTGCTTTTTCATTTCTATTCAGCCCATGACCACGGCCCATGGGACAGAGCTGCACACATGCAGGGTCGGTCTGGTCTTCCTACCTCAGCTCACCTGGTCTACATGACCCCTCTCAGCCTGGCCCAGAGCCGTTTCTCCAAGGTCACTGTAAATTCCATATAGCTGATAGTCAAGATGCTTACATCACACCTTCCCACTGTGTCTGACCAATGCCACCATCACCCGCTGTCTCTGCTGACCACAGGTCCTTGATGGGACCCAGAGAGACAGCTGATTGAGGCCCCTCTTAGTATTAAGTACACACTCAAAAACAGTGCACAGCCCCAGCAATCCAAGATGGTTTTAGTAATGGTCTCAGTTTTCCAGCCAAGCGGTGTCATGGAAAGCCTCTCCTGGCTGTAACTGGAACAGGGCTGAACCTACAGGGCCACAGGAGAGCCTGGGCAGGGGTGAGTGTACTTGTCTGTGAGGGCCTTGCCCAGGCCGGCTTTGGACCCCTTGCTCTTTCCTGAGAACTATCCAGCATGGCTATAACAAGCACCGATCAAAGCACCTGCTCACAGAGGAAGCAGAACTCTCCAGACCCCCGTCAGATGCTGGGGGGGGGGGTGTTTCTGAGCTGGCTGTGTAACTGCTGTCTGTGTCTGTCCTCCACAGCACTCATGGCGTCTGTCCTCCACAGCCCTCACGGCGACCTTCCTGTTCAGGGAAGCCTGGAAGAACTGTTGGTGGACTCAGCCACAAGCCTCCGTGTGCCTCAGTTTCTCATCAGAGACCGGGTGGCTGACTTGCTTCCCCTCTTGTTCACGTTGTCAAGAGTAAGCATCTAATGCATTACAGTGTTCAGAGCAGAGGCAGAGGTGCAGACCTGGGCACTCAGAAGCCCGGCAGTGAAGTTGGCAAAGCCGGGTGAACCCTGAGGCTGAGTCCCGGCACTCCAGGTGGAACCGGCGTTGGCGTTGCGGATCCTGCCTTGGGGACAGAGAGGACCTGACGCTTAAACCCTTTCGGCTGTATTCAGTGTTGCGGGCCCACGGTGTTCCAGCAGAGGGCTCCTCTGGATGGGAAGACATGCCAAGTGAGGCTCAGAGGGAAACACAGCTGTGCCGTAGTCACTTGTCATAAGTAGGACCCTCTGTCAAGGGAGCAGACAGGGTGTACAAGCTGGAAGCGTCTAGTCTTTACCGGAGACTTTCGACGGCACTCGTACTCCGCTTCCTTTTGATGGCCACGCAGCCGACCAAGTGTTACCACCAGTGACTTCTGATTTATTTTAGTCTCTTCCCCTTGAACTTAAATTCATGTTCACTGAGGAGCAGGCTGCTGGCTCTCACCTTGGTAACATCAGACGGCACAGTTCAGCTCCTACAAGGTCCATATTCCTAAGGTCTGGCTCCAGCCCCTGACATGAGTGGCAGGGCTGCAGCTGCTGCCTCTGAGTCCCATCTTGGTCCATGACTGGGTTCCTGACGTGCACGCCAGGCAGGTAAATCCTATGCTACTGCAGTGATGATGCTGAGGGCTGCTGTGCTGGGAGGAGGAAGCGTTTAGCTGTTTCCCTGCAGGTCCCCCTTCACCTGCTGTTCCATTTCACAGCCCACTTACATCCCATGGCCGCCAACAGACGCGTAAACACGTTCTGCTGCAGCCAGGCACGTCGGCAATCCGGGAGGTGGGCTCCCAGAGGCCCCAGGCACGGCGCATTAGGCGACAGGCCAGCAGGTTCCCGTCCCAGAAAGCTCTCCATCTCATTAGTTTCTCCCTGAACACGGGAGATGCACGGCCATCTAGGTTAGAGCAATCAGGGCAGAATTGCTGTGCTTGCGATGGGAGCTGCGCTAGATTCCCGGGGCTTTAGACAATGCTGTTCTGTGAACTGTGGCGTTTTAAAGTAGGGCTAACTCGCATGGCAAGTGTGTTTATCCAAGGCCTGTGTCCCTTGCTTTGTTCTGAATGGGAGACGCATGCAGGTATCTGGCCTCAGATCCTTGGCAGTCCCCAGTCCCCTTCTCTGGGCTTAACAGGAAAGCATGGCATGTTCAGGGCATAAGCAGAAAATGTATTTTGCTCGGCTGTGAATCCTGGCAGGGGCTTAGACAGTCAAATAGGATCTGAGAGTTGAAGGAAAAAAAAAATCTTTTTATCGGCAAAGTTAACAAACTGGATCTGAGACTTAGTTGTGGAAGGGACCAGAACAGGAGGGCCCGTGTGGACGGATAAGCAATAAATTACTTCACGAGGCTGTTATCCATCCCACCATTCACTCAATTTTCAGTGGATCATCCGTTTTCCTGATTGGAAGAAAGTGAGGCCGTCGAATGGGTGGATGACGGCTGGGCTCCTCAGTAACTGATTCCTGTGAACGTCTGGGTTCAGCTCTACACACAGAGAAGCTGCTGACTGCCAGTCACTCAGTTAGGTCTGAGGTCAGTCCCTGACACCTGGCTTGCAAAGGGTGAAGGGAGGGCACATAAACATCACTTCAGCAGAGGAAAAAGATGAAGGCAGCTTCAGAGGGGTCCCAGTCAGTCTGAACCCTGGTTTGAATGCAAGATAGAACCTTGCTGGTAAGTGTAGACTCTGGTTGAGTTTGTTTCTCCCTCTGGGGGCAGTGACTATATATATCCCCAGGTGAGTGTATTTCCAGCTTATGGAATTGGACAGAGAGCTCTGGTACTGGGCTTCAAGAAGCTGCGTGGCCTGAGATCTGGGCCTGGAAAATGCTCTGCTGGAGAAAACTCAGGCAGCAGAAGGAACGATTAGGAGCCTGGACACGCCAGTGTGTCTGGATGCTGCCTGCAGAGCGAGCCTGCGTGCCTACCTTCTCCCGTCACATTTCCACCCTTGAGGACACAGACAAGCAATGACAAGGCCTAGCATTCAAAAGCAGACCTTTCTGATGCTCAGCCCAGTGTTTAAAATTCAATCTTATCGCTTCTCCCCTTACATCATGTAGATTCCTAATAGTTGCCTTGCCCAGCTCTTGGAACAGTAAGCATGAAAGATGATGATGAAATGGTCGGCCATCCTTATGTGCAGGTTCTGTACCTTCAGACAGAACCAGCCGTGGCCAAAAACATTTGGGGACTGATTCAGGAGGAAGAGGCAGGAAGACAGTGAGGCCAAGGCCCAACCTGCTCTACATAACAACAAAACAAAACAATCAGTATTGAATCTGTCCAGACCAGCTACTTATGTAACATTCACATCCCAGTACATATTGTAAGTAATCTAGCAATTATTTAGATAGATGTGAGGACACATGTGGATCATGTGTAGATGTGCCGTTTTCTAGAAGGCACTTGAGCATCTACAGAGTTTCCTCTCCGTGAAGGGGAGGGATATTGGCACTGATTTCCCCTTCCACTGTGGGGCTTAGGGAGTCTTATGTTAGGAGATGTCTCAATTCTCCTTCCTCCAACTTAATTGTTTTTGCTCAAAATGTGAACTAACTTCCTTCCTGTCTCCCTCCCTCCCTTCCTTCCTCCCTCCCTCCCTCCCTCCCTCCCTCCCTCCCTCCCTCCCTTCCTTCCTTCCTTCCTTCCTTCCTTCCTCTTTTTCCTCCTCCTCCTCCTTGTATGTGTATGAAGTTTCCTGAAGAGGCCGAAAGAAGGACTCAGAGTCCCTGGAGCTGGGGCTGGAGTTACAGGTGATTGTAAACCCACTAAGTAGACGCTGGGAACTGAACACTGGTCCTGAAAGAGCCCCAGGTTCTCCTAACCACTGAGCATTCCTTTAGCCAGAGAGGTCTAGGCTGGCCTCAAACTCCTGATCTCCCAGCCTCTGCTTCTCCCATATGTGCTATGGGTGTGTGCCCCGTGACGGTGGGCCTGAGTGTAGTTGTTGACTGTACCCATTGTCTGCTCTGCTGAGGACAGATGCTACAGATGAAGCCAGGAAGAGAGCACTAGGGATGCCTCTCGAATGCACACACAGACTCCGTGTGGCTGGGTCGAACACAGAGGTCCCTATACCACAGCTCCCATACAGCCGGTAAGCAGAGTGACCACGCTGTACCAGCAAGGGTCCCTTAATAAGACCCCAGAATGCAGTGTGGGTGTGAGAGACCCTGTTCACTAAAGACACCAGCTTTTAGCTCCAAGTCATAAATCTCGCGTTGCTTCGTTCAGACACTGCCTGTTCAACTTTAATACCCACCGTACGGCCGGTGCTTCCCCTCCCTTCATCACAAAGGGAGAACATATTTCTGCCTTGTAGCATGGGGCTGCTGACCCTGTAAGGCCTTGAAAAATTTGTTTGTTCCATTCACCAAAATGCTGCAAAAATAGTAAGGTAGTGAATGGTGATTGATGACTATCGAAACACAAATAATGCTTGTAATTGCAATTTAAAGAGGAATGTTCTCCGCTTTGATTAATCTGACCCTCTGGGCCACCCTTACCAGAGAGGCATGGTAGAATGCTAATCAGGAAATGAATGCAGAGGAAGGAGGGAACTCCCCAGGCGTCCAGCTCTCCAAGGCCACCCTCTGCTCTCTCCAAGCCTCAATCTTTTGGGCTGGAACCTGAAACAGGCTCTGGGCAAAGCAGCGAATTACCGCTTCATCCTTACACTCTACTTTTTGGAGCTGTTTGCACTTGAGGAGCCTCCTGAGTGGCACTGGGAACACAGCCCTAGGCAATTTTAAAGCTCTGTGTGCCCATCAGTGGCTTGATGAGCTGGCTAAGCAGTCACACATTGCTAGACAGAGACCTTGAGAGGTCAGCCACGTCCCCCACCTGCCAGCAAGCAGAAGGCACCATTCAGACAAATAGGTACTTCCATTCCGCATTTCAGCCGGGGCTTTCACAGGCTCAACTGGGAGAGCCCCAGAGCGGTCTCCTTTGCTGAGGTGCCTGCTCTCTCTGCTTTCTGGCCATCCTGGGACTTCCTAGTCCTCTAGTGCAGCCTCTCAACTTCTCCTTGATCCTGCCAACCTCACACCGAGCCTGCAGAGAGAGCCACCCTGCTCATAAGCCCTTTAGACCTCAGAGGGTTCCACCTCCCTTTTGTTTGGCCAGGGAGCATTGGCAGCAGCGGCGGCGGCAGCAGCAGGAATGGCAAGGACATAGTCCACACGCCTGAGCCAGGAGGCGTGTCTTGGGCTGCCCATACAGTCTGGTGTGTTACGATAATTTCTGTCTTGCCTCCCTGGGAAGGTCAGGCCACGGTACACAGTAGTGGTGGAGAGGGCATGGGTTCTGGGCAGACCTTGGCCAGCAGGGCCCATCACCTGCTAGTCACAGCTTCCCCACAAAGGCTGTCTTCAGTGGTTCTGGTTGCCAGAGCTGATGGAGGTGCCGAACACCTTCCTATCCAAGAGGAATATTGACCACACCCAGAACCCGCGGTTCTACTAGGATTTTCAAGATCGAGAAGGGAAGAGTTTAGTGCACTGTACCTTTGTATCCAAGAGGAATATTGACCACGCCCAGAACCTGCTCTCCATCCTTCACTTCTGCTCTAACGTGTGTCGGCTTGAGGTCAACCACTGTTATGACATCCCCCTTGGAGAAGGACAGGCTGTCTAGTGACCCTGAAAGACAGTATTTGCCACGGGAAAAGGAAAAGGAAAAACTACTCTTAGAGGCTGAAGTTACATCCAGAGATTTGTGTTTCTCCAGGTAAATGAAAGCTCTAAGTAAAACGTGTAAACATTTAAGTTAAGTTTGTTAAATATGACAGGGACGAATGGAGGCCTCTCGGTGAATGCGGATGAAAGTTGGCTGGGTAAGCCAGCATCTTTTAATGGAGGCAGACTCTTCACTACATCAGAATATGCGATTCACTTTAAAGTTAAAAATGTCAGAAGTATTTCCCCCCCCCCAGAAGTAGTCATCATGATTTGCCTTGTCCAGTGGGCAGCCACCCCTGCCATTTCCAGCAGCAAGCCCTATTTTCCCTGTTCTAACAATGCACAGAAAGTGCTAGATGGCTTCTCTGATGCAGAGGCAGGGAGCTTGCTAACCACGGGAAAACGCCGACAGCATTGACATGATTTTTTCTGGTTATCACCAAGCCAACAAAAGACAATTTTTCAAGCTCACGCTTATCTATGCCTTAGATTTCACGTGTCAAATTGCGGTAATTTCTCAGGAGGGTGAAAAATATTCACTGCTCAAAAATAGCATTTCCCCCCTTCCTAGGCAATATTGGTGAATTGCTCCCTTCTTTCCCAGCCTCCTGTCAAGTTAAAAAAAATAAATAAAGCAACCCTTCAAACAGCAGAAATATGACAACCCATAGCAAGGAGCATCGCTAGGCTGTATATTTCATTCTGCCCAGGGCTAAGGGAAATGCTTCAGCAAGTAAATATATGTCTTCCGTAAACAGAGCATTTTCTTGCTCTTTTCTAAAACTCTACCTTCTTGGGAAAGAGTTCCTTTTCCCTTTTATGGTCTGTTAGGAAGAGGTAAGTACAGTTTTTATTATGTATGTATTTATTTATTTATTTTAGGTAGGAGATTCTGGTAAAACAATGCTTGAGTCTCCTTACCCTAGCATCTCCAGACATTATCTGGATAGAATGTGACAACATGACCCCACATCCACTCCCATTCCTGATGCCCTGCAACCAGGACCAAAAGGAAGTCTACATCTTTGGAGTTTTCCAGCTTAAGCTTCTCCTGATCGCAGAATTCATTCTGTCTCTCTGTCTCTCTTCTCTCCTGCTCTCCTCCTCCTCCCTCCCTCCCTCCCTCCCTCCCTCCCTCCCTCCCTCCCTCCCTCCCTCCCTCCTCTCTCTCTCTCTCTCTCTCTCTCTCTCTCTCTCTCTCTCTCTCCCCTACCTGAAAAATAGTTTCCATCAGTCACCTCCACTTGTCTGGGCAAGGAGTTCTGATTTAATGAATTGATGTAAGAATCCCAAGTTTGCTCCATGACGACGGGGTCAGTTCTCTCCTACAGGACATGGCCAGCAGTGCTCGAGGCAGCTGTCTCTTGTGAGCAGGTAACCAGCCACTGATCAGGGCCTGGACTGTCAGGCAAGTGCCATAGGGGGAAGGAGGAAGTGAGTAACTTGCCAGAAAGAAACTCTTCATCGGTTCAATGTCCAGGTGTTGGGAAGGGCAGGCTCCTGATTGAGTTGGATGAATTATTTGCTGGAAAGGCTGGCTAGGCTCATTGGGAGTATCTTCTAGATTCAAACATCCCATGCAGCGTCATGTACAAGGTCACCCAAGTGTGCCATCACAGCGCTGATTCTGCAGGTGGGGTCTGGTCATCTGCATGTCTGGCAAGCCTCCAGATGACGCCTGGAGGTCCTTCAACCACCTTCTGAGGAACAGGGTGTGAGGGGTACCAGCAGTGCTTGGGTTATAGCATTCGTGATTAATTCTGAGTCACCGAGAATGCACAGGAGTGGCATTAGGGAGAGAAAGAAAAGCACTTCCCCTTGGGGTCGTTTAACCAGGAGAGGGAGCAGGTTTGAAACCTCTACTCCTGCTCCCCTGTCTGGGTCTGCTGTGAGCCTGAATCTGTGCCTGTCTGGAGAGGAGGCTTCCTGTGACTCTGTCCATGTGCGTGTGTCTTCCATCAGTGAGTGTCTGTCCCCAACACCAGGCTTCTGCTCGGTGTTTACT
Organism: Cricetiscus sungorus; assembly: GCA_030556225.1. Classification (NCBI taxonomy): domain Eukaryota; kingdom Metazoa; phylum Chordata; class Mammalia; order Rodentia; family Cricetidae; genus Cricetiscus; species Cricetiscus sungorus. Next base: position 5,601,136 of record JANBXA010000328.1, on the reverse strand, counting down.
GAACAGCTCAGTAGCATCACGTGGGGGAAGAACGGGAACTTTCAGACATCTTTAACAGAGTTTTGCAGGGGAAAAAGTCATTGACTCCAACTGATTACAACTGACCCAGACAACAGACACCATTGTTTATCAACTAATATCCATGAGCGGCCGCTTTCAACTTTTATGGTGCATTTGAGGGAGTTGCTTTCTGTATTTGCTGCTTTCAGTAAATGATACATAGGCATTATCCGAGTCAGGGGCATGGAGGCGCACATATTTTAAGATTACAGCGATGCATTAGCTTAGGCTGTAAAAGTCGATTGCATAAGAAATCCAAGGTGAGAAGGCTGATTGTTGCATTGTTTTCTTAGAGGCAGGTTAAGCAAATGCCTGGAGCGTGCAGCTGGGCAATGGTCTTAAGTGGCTGCAAGGTGTATTGTTAACTCTGGCTGTGAGGTCCAGCAAAAGTTCCAGTCTCTTAGAATGTGAGGTCTGTGGGTCAGCACCATCAACATCACCTGTGAGGCCGATTACAGGTAGACAGGCCACTCCTAACCTATCAACGGTGAGTGTCCAGGTGTGGGGTCCAGTAAGCTGTGGCCCTGGTTGGACGACATCTCTGCCATCTACCAGCGTGTTGAGGATGCAGACTCAGGCTCCACTCCAGGTATCTTGATCCAGTGATCTTGTTTAAGCATCTTCCCCAGTTGATGGGGTTAGTAAAGTCTGAGAGGACCCCTGGGCAAGCTTCAGCACTTAGTATTTCAGACGGCAACACGTTCCAAGCCTTAGGAGTGGCTGTGGGCACCCCAACTACTCAGAAGTGAGCATCATCACCCCGCTCGCCCCAGATCGGAGTCCTAGTGGGCCCCATGGACCACATGCTTCACCCACCACAGCCCACTTCACTCAGGCTCTTCCCTCTTCCTTATCTGATGAGAAGACTCATATCCACTGTGAGAATAAAACCGTTACAGAGAAGTGTACAGCTCCCATACTCCTGCTCCCAGAGGGCCACCACTGATTTATGGTTTGGGATGTTTCTTCTGTCTCTCCTTATATGTGTCTTTCAGATACCGTGGTTCTTTTTGCTTGATTTTTATCAGGTCCAAAGGAAACTCCATTTCCCCAAATTCTGGCGGTTAGACACAATCCAGCAGTCCTCAGGAACCTGAGAGGCCCGTCCTCCTCCCTTTGTCACTGGGAGGAGGGTAAGTGGCCCTCTGTGGTGCCTGTTAGCACACCAAAGCACCAGCTGGTCCCCAGGCTCCTTCGGTATCACAGGGGCCTGCTGGAAGTGTGACGCTGGCACCCTGGCTGTCTCAGCTCTTCTGTCCTCTCCTTCTGCTCTAAACCTCTCCCGCTCATGGCCTCTCCTCCCTGTGGCTGCTCGCTCGCTCGCTCGCTCTCATAACCCTGCTGTCCTTTTCTCTTAGACCGCTCTTCTCTGTCCAATTTCTCCCCTCCCCACTCATAATATCAGCTGAAATTATCTTAGGCTTTAAAGGACTCTATCGGCACAATTTTAATTTCTATAAATACCTGGGTAGTAGCCACTAATAAACGTGTGTGTGTGTGTGTGTGTGTGTGTGTGTGTGTGCCGTGCACGCGCGTGTGCTAATGTTAGACAATAGGCCACTTGAAAATCTTTCTATATGTGCAAAAATCTTTATATTCATCTCACCGCTTTTGGAGCAAGTCCTACAAGTGTTAATTATAGTAATTACTGAGCTAAATGGTTTTTTAATACTTCTCAGGCTTTTGTTATCTATTGCCGAGCGGCTTTGTGGAAAGTTTGCAAAGTTGAAACTCTGGCTGGTAGATCAGGGTACCCGCCTTCCTCTCCAGCTCTGAGAACTGTTGAGTTTGGAATATTTGCTAGTGTGGAAGAAACTACCCTGGCATGGTTGCTATCTTCCTGCCTCTTCGGTGAGGATGAGCCTCCCTTCGATGGCATGGTTGCTATCTTCCTGCCTCCTCGGTGGGGATGAGCCTCCCTTCCCTGTGTAGCCACGACGCCACGGGAGAGTAACTAGTGAGATTGAGGCGTCCGAAGGCCACTTAGCTCCCCTATGCCTGTTTCTGGAGCTCTCCCCATGCCACGGGACATTCATGGCCATTAACCTTTTGCGGCTCTCTCAAACAGTCCTGGGAGTGGTCTGAACTGCTCCCAGAGCAGCTCTCATGTGATTCAGGGCAGCATCTGGATTTAACTCTGCCCACAGGCAGCTGTGTCAAGCCACCTGCACTGCTCCTGGCAGCCCACTTCTTCCCTGTGGGTTTATAGTTCAGGTGTCAGATGGCCCTCTTGCAATCCTGTAAAGTGTGTGTGTGTGTGTGTGTGTGTGTGTGTGTGTGTGTGTGCACGCGCGCATGTGAGTTTGTAAATCCAACAGTACCATAGCCAGGTGGACAAGCTTCAGCGAGGAAAGGGGGCTTAGTTTAGCTCTGCTTCCCTGTCGGTCAGATGTTGTCACCCTTCAATACCTGTTCAGTTCCACCAGTGACCCTGACCCTGGACTCAGCTTCTCTGCAGTTTCTCTATGGACCTTGCACAAGATGTAAGAAGACACCGTTGTAATGGCCTCATTTAAACCTCCTGCTGTACGTGTTTATTATCTACTTGCTTGTTTCCTGGCTGCCATAGGCTCCGAATGTCAATGTCCCCCACATGCTCCCAGATGTTGTTCTCGGCTTGGGCTGGCCTTTTCCAGTCCACATGTCTCCTGAAAGAGCAGCCATCACACCAAGGCTTCTGTGGGTCTGTGCTTTAGCCTGGCAGAAAGGACAAGGTGAAGGAGGGGGTGCTGCTTTGGGGAGAATAATGAAGAGAAGAGGATCTGCTTTTCTCAGATTAACTATTAGAAAGGTGGAGAAGTCATGGCCATGGCATCTAAGTGGTGGTCACTGAGGAGAGGACATCAATAGCAGGCTTCTTCCTGGTGTTAAAGGTCATTCAAAACAGAAATGACAGCCAGCATGGTAACCCCCCCCCCACCGCTGCCAACCCTCAGTCTCATGCCTCTGAGACCACAGCGAAGATCCACATGCCAGCCACTGGTAGGTTATAAAGATAAAAAGGAACTGTTAGGATTATATTTGGACTGTATCATATTTGTTTGAGATAACGTTTCATTCCTGAAGGTTGGCCTCAAACACAGCTATACTGAAGATGATTGAATTTCTGATCCCCTGCCTCTACCTCCCGAGTGCTGAGATCATGGGCATGCCACAACACATGCATTCGATGCAGTGCCAGGGATTGAACTCAAGGATTAAGGACACTAGACCAACATTGTACCAGCTGAGCCTCACCCACCACTCCAGGATTCTAGTTCGTTGCTCTATGAATATGTTTGAACAGGGATGGATGTGCTGTTATTAGCGATCACTAAAAGTAACATCTTTTTAGCTGCATTCTCCTTAGTTTTTCCCTGCACAGTTCCAAGGCACCATAGACTATTTCCTCTACCTATACTGAAATAACCAAGACTGGGTAGTTTGTAAAGAACAGAAGTTTGTTTTGAGGCTGGGAAGTCCCAGAGCATACCATCGGATGAGGGTTTCCGCACTGCATCCAGACATGGCAGAGTGCATCTCACAGGGAGATGAGCTAGACCAGTGATGTGGATTGACCCTTCTGCACACCATGAATATGTTTACTCTCATTGGTTAATAAAGAAGCCGATTGGCCTAGAGCAAGGCAGGATTAAGTTACGAGGCACCATCAACCTGAGGATACTGGCATGAAGAAGGGCGGAGTCAGAGACACGCCAGCCAGCAGGATGTGTAGAAAACGAGATAAGAAACAATGAGCCACGTGGCAAAGCATAGATAAAAAATATGGGGTAATTTAAATAAAAGAGTTAGCTAGTAACAAGCCTGAGCTATTGGCCGAGCATGCCAATTGGAATGGCTGGCAGGACAGGAGAACTCAGCCCACAGATCAGTGTTCTCCCCATCTTATAACCCCACTAACATCATCAAGAAGCCTCATCACCATGGCCTCCTCTAATTAGTTGCCTCCTGTCTTAGTTAGAGTTTCTATTGCTCCAAAGAGACACTAGAATGTGACCACAGAAATTCTTATAAAGGAAACATTTAATTGGGGCTGGCTTACAGTTCAGAGGCTTAATCCACTTTTGTCATGGTGGGTGGCACGCAGGCGGACATGGTGCTCGAGAAGAGGCTGATCCACAGGCAACAGGAAGAGAACTGAGTCCCACACTGTGTGTGGCTCAGAGCCGGCCTCCCCAGTCACACACCTCCTCCAACGAGTTCACACCATTCCCAAAGGCTCATCTCTTAGTAGAGTAGCAAGACTTCACCTAAGCAACGGATGACTGTTTTTATTATTATTGTTGTTATTACTATTCCTATTTTACATAGCCATCCCAATTCCCTCTCCCTCCCTCCCTCTGTCCCACCCTCTCCCATCCCATCCCCTCCCCACTCCATAGGGAGGGTGATGCCTTCCAAGAGGGCTCAACAAAATCTATCAGGTCATTTAGAGTAGGGACTAGGCCCTCCTTCCTGCCTCTAGGCTAAGGGAATATCCCTCCATGAGGAACGTGCTCCCAAAGTCCTTTTGTGCACCAGGAATAAATCCTGGTTCCACTGTCAGAGGTCCCTTAGACTGCCCAGGCCTTCTAACTGAGACCCAAGTTCAGGGGGTCTGAGTCAGTCCAATGCTGGATTCCCAGCTATCAGTCTGGGGGCCCGTGAGCTCCTCCTTGCTCAGGTCAGCTGTCTCTGTGGGTTTCTCCAGCCTGGTCTTGCCCCCATTTTCTTATCACTCCTTCCTCTCTGCAACTGGATTCCAGGAGTTTGGCTCAGTGTTTAGCTGTGGGTGTCTGCTTCTGCTTCCATCAGCTACCGGAGGAAGGCTCTAGGATGGCCTATAAGGTATCCATCAATCTCATTATCAGTGAAGGACATTTAAGGTAGCCTCTCCACTGTTGTTCAGATGGTTAGTTGGGGGTTATTCTTGTAGGTCTCTGGACATTTCTCTATAGGACCTTTTTTTAAGGCATTTTCCTTGTAGATACTGACATCTCTTTGAAAGTTTCAACCTAGTCCAGGGAGGAGTTTTTAACGGAACACTTGACTTCAATCCACTTTGAGGGTTTGCCTTGTCTCGGTTCCCACCCATTCTCCACAAATGACATCATATCTAAGGACTATGGGAGAAATGTCTCTCCAGAAACTTCTTGACATCAAACATAGCAGTCCCCTTGAGCATCCTTGAGCTTGAAATAGAAGCCCAAGTTGAGAAAACCAGCCCATTCATGGACCGTCTAGAAGTAAAACGAGACCATAAAACTTAATGGGAGAAAGTCCTGGTCATAGGTTAGTTGTCTGGGTCATGGTATGCAAAACTATTTCTTTATAGGAAGCAGCTTTCAATCAAAATACATTTAAACACACTAATAAAAAGTGAACTTTGAACTCCCTTAGCTGGCTGAGTCACAGGCGGACAGGACTTGTGTGGGGGTGGATTTCCCGAAGAGACAAACTCCAGTGCATAGAAAGCATCTGGAGTATTGCCTTTCCTTCCTAGTGGCTTTTTAGTGAAGGGCTTTGCCTCGCAGAGTTCCTTTTCAAAGCTTTCAACCGAGTCCAGAGAACTGTCTCATTGTCCCCCCATGTTTTACTCATTGTGGGATTTGTGGTTGATACTTATTTAGGATACTTGTGTGAATTCTTCTTTACCAAAGAGCTGTATTCATACATCACAGAGCACAGCAGCACAGCAAAGGCAAAGATGCATAGACCACAGAGTCACCGAATCCAACACCATAGGAGCATGTCTGTGTTCTGCACAGAGGTGTTGGGTGGCCATTTATCAAAAACCGTCAGCCACCTTTGGGAGATCAGGAGACGTCTGCCCCCATCCTGAGCACGGAAATTCAAGCTTATTTGTGTCAAGTCAAGAAAGTTTTGATTTGGAGACCCATGGTAAATGGGGGTTGAGAAAGTAAACTGGAGACAAAGCGTAATGATGTACACGTACACAGCACTCCGTGCAATGGCCGTAACTCTGTCCACACGTGGTACCCATCTGGCCATACAGCGTGCCACATTTCTACCTGTTAATGTAAGAGGTCTCAATCGAAGAAAGGCCAGTGGAGCCACGAAGACATCAAGTGGGTTTGTATTACCATTCAGGCCCGATGCCACTCCAAGTCCAGGAGGATTAATGCAAAAATGCCTGGATTTCTTGGACACTGAGAGAAAGCTCCACTCACGCACACAGTCTCCCTGAGACCCAGAGGAAAAGCTGCTCTCCAGGGCCCTTAAGCCAACTTCGCCCTCAGAGAGAGAATTTTTGCACATCATTCTTATTTTTAAATTCCACTTTGAATATCCTGGTTTTCTGTCCTGGCAGAAACCATGGTTACCCAACACCTTGGCAATTTGTTTTGTTTCCCACTGCTCTATGCATCTTTACTCAGTGGAAGCAGAAAATGCCAGCACTGACTGTCCCAGGTACTTTCTGTAGCTGGGAATGGTCACACGATCCACCCAGGTCAGAGAGACAAAGGAGACTCTGCGACGGGAAATTTGATTTCTTACTAAAAGTGCACTGTGCCCTCCCGACGTCGTGTATGTCCAAGCCATCGTGACCACCTAATGAAGACAGCGGGAAACCCGTGGATGAAGGCAAGAGACAGAAACAGCCATAGAACTGGAGAACACGATTGAGCGGTAGGTCCACACCAACTCGCTTGCTTCGCAGGAGTGTTCTAGGCTAAACACTCTAAGCTCAGCTGTTGACCTTCTTAAAGGGGGGTCTGCTAGAGAAATGCAGCAGTGTAATGATTCCTAATAACATTTCGCTATTCTCATAGACCAGTGCCTTGCCCAGCCATCATCAGAGAAACTTTCCTCCTGCAGTCCATAGGAATAAGTTCCGGAACCCACGGCTGGACAGTGTGCAGAGAGTGCGAGACTTGGAGAACTCAGTCCTAAATGTGGTCCCCATCGAACACCTCCCCTCGGGGCTCAGGGACCATGCAGAACGGGAGGTGGAAAGGCTGTAAGGGCCAGTGGGGATGAAAGACACCAAGGCTTTCTAGACACAGCAGGGCTGACACACGGATGAACTCACAGAGACTGTGGCAGTGTGTATAGGACCCGCAGAGGAGAAAAGTCAGGTAGATGGGACCCCAGCACTGAGAGGTAGCAGAGTTGAGAGCACAGAGACAATCATCAGAAAGGAATAAAAGAGCATTAAAGCAAACGTCCCAAATGATAACCTTGGTTACGGAATTGTGGGCCATTTTCTCCCGTGGTTGATTATTTACTCCAGGAGCCTAGTTTCCACACAGGCACACGTATTGCTTTTATTATATTGCTAACTTAGGGGGTGGTCTAAGAGCCTACTGCAGGAGAAAGCCTGGTTTTCTAGTAGGATCACAGCTGTGAGGCCCGGGACAAGACTCAGCTGGGAAGGGCCTCGTGGGAAGCTTTGGTTCAGGACTCATTACAGACCCTCGTGTCTTCAGGAGCTGCCCGTCAGGGGTAAGGTCTGCATTAATCAGACTTTCACATTTTCTGCTCGCTTTATCCGTTCTTTAGAGAGAAGCAGTTTTAAAGGACTCTATTTCCATGGCTTTCCTATCCTTCCTGGGGCTACGAAATCAAGTTTTTACTCTCTGAGCGTAAGAGGCTAAGTTTAAGTGGAAAGCACAAGCCTGAAGAGTTAATGACCTAACAGCTCCAGGTGGCTTGAGAAACGCCAGGTGGAACAGGTGACTGGAAACACCTGCGGGCTGTCAGGGTCCCCGCCCCGAGCTTCTGAGAGAAGATCTGTGTCCCTGCTCCATTGCTGTCCAACCCTCCGAGACTGCAGGGGAACTGACCTGCGCATGGAATCCCCATCCCCAGAGTTCCTTCCCAGCCTGTGAAACCCCAGCCCTCGGGCCACGCCCGGGGCGACACTGGAGTCCTCCATTGTTCTGGTTAAAGGAAAAACCTGCTTTTGTTGAGGTAAGTTTATTTTTTTCATTCCACACCTCCTCCATCAATGCTGATCTAACAAAGACAACTTGTAACAAGATTTGTTCTCTAAACCCTGAGAACTGTGTATTTTTCCCCTAAAGGGAGGAAATAACTTAGAAATTTAGATTTGTTTATGAATTTCAGCATAGAGTGTTAAAAAAAAAAACAAAAAAGTTTTCATGGAGTTGATTCTTCCTTGGTAAAGTTTGTTGAATGAAATTATGAAATTTCATGTTAACCAGTTTTAGCTGAAGTACTCCTCCCCTCCCCCATCCCACTCTGTTGGCTCTCAGTACCTGTCTTTTCCTCGTGTATTTCAAAACATGGTTTAAAAATGGAGATGTAATAACTCTTCCCTAAGATGCTGTTTCAAGTGAGAACCTGAGATGGCCCCTCCCCCCACCCAGCATTTAATCTGTAATTTTGTAGGTTACCCTCATTTGCAGATTTTAGAAGGTGCCTTTTATTCTCCTGGAAGTGTTAAAGCAATTTAGATTAATTGGCCTTGGAGCCTTTGATACCCATTTTAAAGACATTTTAAAACCCTCGGAAGATGGTGCCCTTTCATATGTGATAAGTAAAATTCTTGGCGGATGAAAGCCCTCTCTCTCTTTTTGTTTTGGCACAAAAGGAAATTTCCAGAGCTGTAGAGAAACTGCAGAGGTGAGAGAGGAGGGTGCTTCCTAGCTGAAGACCACCTCCCTCCCCTTCAGAGTTGCCTGGAGGGAAGGCCCTTTCAGGACCAAGGGTGACTGGCAGGCGCTCTGCGTGGTCACCATCATGCTTTGCGGTTTTGGCTGCCATCCAGACATGTTTACCAGCTCAAATATTCCACAGAAGACAACACGCCCACAAGCTAGTGCCACTCCCTGAGGACAAAGGTGCGGTGAAAAGCTAGCCACGTGGTCCCCACGGGTAGGGTGACGCCTTGGAGTCCCTGAATGCTACCAACATGGTGGGGCCGGGCCTTCCTGGCCTTGACTCTGACTCCAATTCCGCCATTAGATTTCCAGTCCCCGGTGTCGCTGTTGGGAGGCAGACGGAATGCTGTCCCTTTCTTTCTCCCTTTGATTGATAGAGACAAAGTCTGTGTGGTGAAGGCTAGCCTGGATTGGAGACCCTCCCGCCCGCGTCTTGGACTGTCAGAATTCACCAGTGCCGCTGAACTTGACGGAAGGTGTAGACGGGACACAGGCGTCACCTGAGCTGGGTGTACACTTGTTTGTATATTTGGGGCCATTGACAGGACTGGTAGAAAGCGTGGCTAAGGAGTCTGAGAAACACTTGTCAGTATGGCAGTGATGCTGGGAGGTTAAGGCAGGAGGGCGGTGGACTCCAGGGTAGGCGGGGTTATACCGTGAAGGACACTTCCTTATTGCTTTTCTCCCTGTGGTTGAGGTACAATGTGTTGCTTTAGTGATGGGGAGAAAGACACTACTAAAGGTCAACAAAGCAAGCCTGTAATGACTCTGGAGTCTAGCCCAGGGGATAGTAGGTTCAAGGATGGCCTGGGAAACTTAGCCGGATCCCGTCTGCAAAGAGAACGTACAGAGAGCAGACGATGCGGCTTCGCAATGCAGCACTTGCCTAGGGTGTGGATTCGAGCCCCGAGACTTTCAGACAAGCAAACAAAGCAAGAGCAGGAGCGAGCCACAAAGCAGAAGTTACAAGTGCCAAAGAACTAGCGGCTTTCAGAAGCGGAGGGCAGGAGATAACGATAAGAAAGGAACTAAAAAGCCTTACGGCAAACGTTAGCAAAGAAATGGATTACTGTGGACACACTGCAGTGGTCCTCATGCATTGGGAGCAGAGCTGAGGCCAAGCACAGATTTCTGGGCCACAGCACTTCCATGGAAAGGATTTCTGCGGATGTGAGGGCAGGCTGGCTGCGACATCTGTCACCCCATTGATCGCCAGGATTGGTTCGGCTGATCTGGCTGGCTAGGCGGGCGTCCCCTTCCTCCCTCACTGCTCCATGTGTGTCCCTCCCAAAGCTGTGGCTTTGGTTGGTCCAGGAGGATGACCTTCCCCCAATAGACCTTCCCCCTATAGAGCAGGACCCGTCTTTGGTCAAGGATATATGAGTAGCTGCACTCCCTTGCTATGGTCTCCAAACAAGCCTCAAGAAAAGATTTCTGCTTCCAATAGCTTACGAGTGATACTTTGTTTCAGGAGCCCTATTAACAAACAGTGTTAACAATTAGTAATAATTAATACCTCTATTTTAAAGATAACAAAATAGACTACTAAGAGAAAAGAAAGTTACAGAAAATGGATTTATAAGTGGGGAGAGGGAGGTGACTGACTGGGCACTGACGAAATTTAACTACAAGCATACTTCATTGGGTGCCCTGAAAGTGTGTTTAAAAACTTAGCTGCCCAAATTGATGCTATTAAAAACAGGAGACATACTGTTAGTCCCACGGGCCAAGAATAAGACCATTACCATAGTTTAAAACCATTTTTCACAGTTTAAAGCCAAATTTGAAGCAAGCTTTGATTAAATACTGGCCAGGCAAATGGGCTCTGGCCTGGTCCATACCCAGGTTCCTAGGGAATGGTCCTGGAATCAAGTTTTAAGGAAACTTAAACTTAAGTTAAGGAAAACCCATAATTGATCATATTTCCTATCAGGTCCAATCAGGGGCAAGCATACATCCTGACGTATGTCCTGCCTGTGAACCTCCTGCCCACAGGTGATCACGCACATCTCGTGCAGATGGTCAAACACTTGTTTAGGGAGTGAACACATGGGCTTGTTATCTCCCATAGACAACAGACTCCAGCATTTCAGAAACTAGCTTGGGCAAGGGGCTTGCAGATCAGAGGCATTTTTGTTTCTCTTGGGCCACAGTAAATAAAGCTTGAAATGTAACTTTGGCAAAGAGAACGTTCTGAAAGATATCTATAGGTTGGGTTTCTTGGGATAATTTCACCAAACACTCAAACTCCCTGAACTGTAGAACATTAAGAAGCAGCAACCCCTCTCCGTACTAACATCTAACCCAGACTTGAACCATCAAAAAAGAGAAGACACAAGACATGGCAGTGATGACTATTGTAAGTTTCCCAGATGAAATATATCAATGCAGAAACCATCATTGCATATGGAAGGGAATAAGAGATAGTTTTTAGTGATCATGAACTGGGAACACAGGTGTAGGTCACCTCAAATCCCGTGTTCCAATGTGGAAACAGTTTCATGATGTTTTATAGTTTTACAGAACAAAGAGAATTATTAATCAAGACAAAAAAATACATTGACAGTGCAGTGAGATGGGGGAAGGCTTTTCTATAAGTAAGATGCCCTCTGAGCTTTGGGGTGGATGGAAACTGGTAGTCTTCTAAGTTATAGATTCCAGAAGGTTTCTGCTAGTCATAGGATGTTAGTTCTGACGCAGAGATGGCAAGGAATGGTCATTCTGAGGCTAGAAGTGTCCCCAGGTGAGACCACAAGCCTCTGGACAGCTACATTCCCACCCCCGCACAGTGCTGAAATTCCAAATCCTTCAGTTTCGGCATACATAGCTTCCTCCCAGAAGCTCTCACTCACAAATGGTTGCACACTCAATTAAGTTTATTTCAGTAATACAAATGTGGCCAATTAGGCAATCAGTTAGTGTAATCTATATTAAAGTATTACAGAGATAATAATAACCTATGTAAATGTCCGAGAGTCAGGAGATTATTAACTATTAAGACATAAAATTCACTCTAGTCTAATTCTCAGGGAGCCCAAAGACCCATCATTGTGATTGATAAGCAAGCTGTAATATTCGTATAAAGGCCTAGATTAATTTTTAAAATATTAATTTTATTTATTTTATAGTTGAGTCATGGATGATGTATCCTCTGTGATATGGGGGAGGCACATAGATTTTATAATTGTACGAAGGTCATAGATCAACACAAGCCAAGGAAGTTGTTCAGGGTGTCTTCAGCGTCTCTGAGTTGCAGAGAAGTAGAGTTCACGTAGGAAGTGGGGTTCACAGGAAATTCTGTTTTTCAGGCTTGGCTATAAAGCTGGGAAAGGGAAGAAAGAAAACCGTATCTTGACCTTTATACTGTAGATTTTCTCATCACCCACTGTCCTGGCACAGCTTAATGGGTCCCCAGTCCCTTTAGAGTGTGGCCTTTGGGTAGATGAGCCCTGGGCCTTGATAAGGTCTTTGTTTTGAATGCGTTTCTGAGTTTCCCAGTTCTCGGGTGTAAGATATATTCATAAGGCCAACTACCAAACTCAGAAGACATTTCAGAGACGGAGGGCTTTTCCCTGATTCAATGCTGACTTGTATCCCTCAACGTAGCTACAGAGAGCTCACTCCAGAACTTGTTTTCAGTTTGAGTTTTCTAGTTGAACTACACAAACATACACATATTGAAATGGCCAGAAGTCAGGCTGCCCATGCTTGGTGGGACAAACAGACCCCATGCTTTCTCAATCGCATTCTGTCTGAGAGGGCAAAGTGCCTCTCCTTTCTTGGAAGGGGACAATGCTTGTAAAATTCCCCATTTTTTTTTTTCCTTTATAAACTTTCTATCATACTTTGAAGCAAGAATCCTTTGTGTCAGAAGTCCACTTTCCTCTCTGGCCCAAATAAAAGACTTCTGTTTGGCCTTACATTTGTGGTGGCCTGTAAATCACTGGACACAGGCGTAATATGGTCAGTAGCTATGTGACTTTCTGGGTGTCTGGGTGAAGGTGTCATGGAAATTCCATGGCTTCCTCGTGAGAAACCACGGGACACACTGGCACTGAGGGAAGGCTCTTCATCTGGCTGGGGCAGTTGCCCAAGGAAGAGCTGGCCTCAGACACGAGAGCTGACACACTTACACTTTATTCAGGCTTACGCATTTTACCCGAGCTGCCATCATTAAGTCTCCATCAGGTTCTGGCCTCAGGCTACTCTTTGGATATTTTCAATAGACAAGAGACCCCAAGTCTGCTCACTTGGCAGATGAGAGATTTACAAAGCAAAGGCGGTGTTATTTCTCAAGTACACCTGCATTCTTTTCTAATAGCTGTTACTTAGGGTCATCTTGCCCCCATGGCCGAATCATGAGTTTTCTGGTAAGAGCTCAGGAGGCTGTGGCTCTGTGCTGTCCTCTGGAGCTGCGCCTTAGAGACGTGTTGTTTGATATGTGTGGGGATGGACCTATGACTGGTTAAGTCAGGATGGTCTCCTTTCTTTGTTATGGAAATGGAACCTAATCCCAGCAGAAACTTCCTCAGCACCCCTAAACTTCAAATATGGTACAGAATCTCTCTCATTCTCTACCAGATCCCGTTAGTACACCACCTTCCTTCTGGTCATATTGGAATTCTACTTTTCCACCCACCCCCAACCACCCACCCACCCACCCACCCATCCATCCATCCATCTATCGCTTCTGCCAGCTAAAGAATTAAAATGCAGGAAAAATCTCGGGCATGATGGGTAGCAGTAGAGAAATCCGAACACAGCAAACAAGAGCAGACAGTCTGCAATTGAAAAAAGGCACGCGCGCACACACACGTACACATGCATGCATGAAGACAGCAGATAAACCCTCCACAAAGCAGAGGTGGGGCCCCTCATCAGAAGTCGGCTTTTCCTTCAGGGGCAGGAGTTTTAAAACCTTTGAGGTACTTCCTCCCCAAATTCAGGGTTAGTGTGTTTGAAGACGGGATGGCTGGTGGACATGTAACTGCCCTGTGAACATGTTCTGACCCAGCCTCCAACTTGTTGAGCATTCCACAGACAGGAGGCCTCACAGACAGGAGAAAACACCCATCGGCCTTTGCTCTCAGTTGCTGGGCATCCGTCTCAGGTCAGGAGGGTGAGGAAGAAGCCATCTTCTTGGAAATTTATCGTCCTCATTACTTAAGTCATGGCTGCCCTCCCTATCTGTCTGCCCGTCAGGGACTCTGACTAACTTTTCATCTCTCTGAAAATTTCCCTCTGAGGAAGGGGGTAGCTGTCCACATGCAGGAAGCGAACCTCAGGAGTCCCGGTGAAGCTGCCCCTCGGCATGCTGGGAGGGTTACCCTGGGAGCACTGGCTCTCCATGTGGGACTCTTGAGAGAGATGTGCCCCAGGACCCTAGCTGGATATACCATACGCCTGAGCCTTTCCTCCCATGCCCTAGAGGGCCAGCTTCAGTGACCCATCACCTTAACTAGAGGGAAAGACGCTGTGTTGACATTCTGAAGAAAGACGCTGTGTTGTACTGATTGCGTGCTAGTTTGGAGAAGTAAGATAGTCACTGTGGTAAGCTCCAGTCATTCCTGAGGCGGGGTGGAGTTACAGGAAAAGACTAAAGAGCAGTAAAGACGGTGGGGCTGGGTTCTGTAGGTCACATGTCCTCACCTGGCATGAGGGCAGCTTATGATAATTGCGGCAAGGGCTTCTGTAACTATGGGAAGAGACAGAACTAGATAAATGTGTATATTCTGAACCTAAACGTGCATACCCTGTGTGTTCTGAATGCAAACACCTTCTCAATTATTCAGTCTCTGTGTAGCCTGTTTTTTTTTTTTATCACTGTATCAAATACCGGAGACAATATGTAGAAGGAAGAGGTTTATTTTGGTTCATGGATTCAGGGGCTCGAAAGTTAAAGCTACATCTGGTGAGAGCCTCACGTCGCATGCTCAGGCACGTCCTGCATGTTCAGGCGTGTCCTGGAAGACATGTGAAGGTTACCTATGGAATACATGCAAGAGGTCAGCTACATGGAGAGGTGACCGCACTTTACTCCTCATTTATTTATTTATTTATTTATTTATTTATTTATTTATCACGCTTGATTTTAAAGTCTTTAATTTTTAATTCTTTAGCAATTTCAGTCAGTTACCCTCCCCCATTACTATCCCTCATTTCCCCGCATACTCATTGAAACCTTCCTTTGCAACAAGTCCCTTTCTGACTTTCCGTGTGTGCGTGTGTGTGATTGTGTGTATGTGTGTGTGTGCGTGTACGTGTGCCCGAGAGCATGCTTGTGTGTCCATCCCACTGAGTTTAATTAGGGTTGCCTGAGTGAACATGGGCTGAGGTTATTGGGTGAAGCATGGGCAACTTATTAGTGGCTATACCGTGGAGGAAAGTGACACCTTCTCCCAGAGAGGATTAACTGACAGTAGTTCCTGAGGGAGGGTGGGGCCTTGCAGGCCCTTCTCCCATTCAAGACAAGGTGCTCAGGGAGGCCCGAGAGATGGCTCAGTGGTTAAAAATGGCAGCTCACAGCCTCCTGTATCCTCAGTCCAATGGATCCTATGGCCTCTTGCTTCCTTGGACACCAGATACACATGTGGTACGCACTATATGTTGTGTGCATATATTGCAGGCAAATATACGCATCCAATAGAAACATCAAACAGGAGAAGAAAACAGAGTGCTGCCAGCCACAGCAGTGAGTCCCTGGTGACAGCAATGACAGCAGCCATGTCACGTCCAGAATAAAGTGTTTGGTGGCAGACTTCCCTGGCCTTGGCTTCCGTTCTTTGTCCGCCCTTCCCTGCCATGTCCCTGCATCCTGAGGGGACAGTGCTGACGTCTCATTTAGAGCTGAGCCCTCCACCATCACCGTGTCGGCTCTGAACAGCTGTCTTCTCCGTATTAATACTGCTTGCTGCAGTAAGAAGCTGCTGGGCATCATTGGGTGTAAAAGGCAGATGGGACTATGCAGATCCTCAAAACCAAAACAGAAGCCTAGCTCCCAAAGTAAGCTCGCTGAGAAAAGTGACAGAAGAGACAAAACGTGCGGGAGAGAAGCCTTTTGGTGTCCCCAGCTTGGACAGCACACTGTCAGCGGCTGAGGCAAAGGCACGTTCTTACCCAGTGACTTAGCTTTGCCATAAAGGAAGGAAACTCCATGTGAAGTTTCTTTGGTGCCCATCGTCTTCTCTGATGTAGATTGGTGCTGCCAGGAGCAGACATGTCTCATTGTCATAAGAAAAAAGAAAAGAGTTGATGTTATTAAAACATCTTAAATGCCGTATTCTGTAGATCTCTGAAATGTTTGAAGATGACCTGTCTTTCTAAATATGTTTGGCCTTGTAAACCTACCTAATGTGGCTATAAGTTCAATTGTAATAGTTGATGGCGTTCTAGTCACTAAACAGAAGTAAATGGCAGAGGTAGCAGCAGGAGAAACAGTGCGCCAGACAAGGCAAAGGGGGACAAGAGCTAAGAGCCCAGAAAGGCAGAGAGAGCTGGAGGAACAAAGCCACCATTGTAGCTGCGGGCTGCTCCAGACTGGCGTGGTCTGCATGCTCTCTCCTTCTCTGGGGCTTCCACGGAGCCCCTTGCCCTGGTGACCCCTCAAGGCCCCAGAGGACAGGCCAAGGAAACCCTGGGCGTTCCTGAGACAAGCTGTGTGCGTGTTTCAGCTGAACCAGAAGGTGATGAGGATAGCATCCCATGCCTGTTCTTGGAAAAGCCGAGCCCCTGCTTTCCCTGAAGTCACATAGAAGAAGGGTGGGCACGTGGGTGGTGATGTCCCCGACATACAGGCCTAGCCCAGAAGGGTGTTTTCCTGTTTGGTTTTTTTTTTAAAGTTTATTTATTTATTTATTTATTGAATGCACACTGGTTTTTTTGCCTGTGTATGCTCTCTGTGAGGGTGTCAGATACTATTAAACTGGAGTTACAGACAGTTGTGTTGTGAGCTGCCATGTGGGTGCTGGGAATTGAACCCGTGTCCTCTGGAAGAGCAGCCAGTGCTCTCAACCAGCGAGCCACCTCTCCAGCCCCTTTCCTGTGTTTGTACCCCTTTTGCATCATTAGGAGAGCCTGCTTGGAGAGCACCAGGGCTTTAAATCCCTGCTGACTGCCAGTCTAGTTCCGGGTTAGTGAAGGAGCCCGTCTCAAGGGAATGAGGCAGAGAAAGCCTGGGCAGGGAACCTCTCCCACATGTGCACACACGTGTACACATGTGCGCAGACACAGGAACTTGCATACATACTCATGTATACCCCACACATGCACATAAAAATTAAAACACCAGAACGCAACAGTGTGTGCAATACCCCATGGCAGCCATGGCTCTAAATGAGCTTTACCCACATTATCTCACTGAACTCCCTCACGGCCCCAAGCAGTGAGGGGTAAGCACTCTTCACTGCAGAGAAAGACAGCGACACAGGCAAAGCCACTGGACAGGCTCAGCCGGAAAGCAGAGCAGCAGACCAAACCCCACTGTCTGGCTAGACGCCACAGCAATCCCTCCCGAGGGTCACAGCCCTTTGACACGGCCAGCGCTGCCTTTTAAAACACACCAGCAGTTAATTTATTTTATACTGCCATAAGCTGCTGCTGTTCCATGGGCAGGGGGACAGTATTTCTGCGCCTCTGTCATTTAGGATGGTTACTTACTTAAGATTTAATGAGTAGAAATAAAAGAATGTTTCTGGTATATAGACATTTGCAGGCAATATATATTCAAAACAGGCCAGTCAAAAGTCAAACACCTGTTGGACACGTTAATTGTTGTGGGAGCATTAGTGTCTCATTCGGATGTAAGTGTGCTGGAAAAAGATGTGTCGGTATTTACAAATTGGCTTTGGTGTTCTGGGCAGGAATCGCCCCTCTGAATTGACGAACGTGCTCCGTGGAATTTGTGGACTAAAACGCCATTAGCCACACGGAAGATAAGAGTTGCAGGCGAGTCCTGGGTGGGGTGATAAAGTCGTCGGCACGGTTGCTGCCTATCAGTGGAGGAATTTATATTATCCCGTCGGCTGTGGCAGTCAGCCCAGCTCCTGCTGTACCAGCCGAGGGCACCCGGCCTCCACGCCCATCCGCCCAGGGTTCGCCATCTTGAAAAACTGGACCTCCAACCACAGCAGTGACAGTGTGACACGGGGGTCACGAGGCTGTGATGCTGCACTGTGAGCTCACAGAGACCGAGGTGACATGCACAGGGCGTGCACGGGTCTGTACCTGACTGGGTCCTAGAGCTGAAAGGAGCAGCAGACGCATCCCTGTCTGACTCAGAAGCCACTTCCAAGTGCTAAGCACTTGCAAATGAAAATTAGTTTCCCCAAGCATCTTTTCTTGTGCCCTCTTCTTTCTGTCTGTCTGTTTAACCCTATTCTGTTGTTTTTTGTTTTATATATTAATTATGTTGTTATGCCTTAAGAGCCTGTCTGTTTTCCAATGAGATACAGAAAGGGCGTGGATACAGAGGAGAGGGGAAGTGGAGAGGAACTGGGAGGAATGAGGGAGGGAAAACTAATCACGAAGAAATCTGCTTTCAGTAAGGGAAGATGTATTTCTGGCGTTCACTTCCTGTGAGTGAATGGGGATGATGATGGATGGACAATTTGATTTTCTTCTTGGCACTGTTGGGCTCTCCTTGCTACCGGTATTCCTTGAACTCAAAAGGACCGCCAGTCAATAGTCAGCCAGACTACCCTTGCCAGCAGGAGCCCTCTGGAACATCCCTTGAGCGCCTTGAGAAAACATGGCACCGCAGCTGATTGCCTTGGCCCCTGCAGGTGCAGGCTTTAGCCAAGGCTGTTTGAAACAATTTGTCCCAGGCCTTTGGCTATCAGGAGCTTCTGTGAATTCTAGATAACAATTTCCCTCTCCCCTTCCTCCCTTCAGACCCTTCCATGCTCACCCTCCTTGCTCATTCTGATTCACGGCCTTTTCCTCATCAACTGTCATCACTTACATATATGTATACATATGCATTTCTGAATACAGCCTGCTCAGTCTGTGTAATGCTGCTTGCATGTGCCCCAGGCCCATTTTTGGAATGGGCCATTTTTTCCCCATCTTCCCCTTTTAAAAGTCCTTTGTATATTCTAGATATCGACCCTCTGTCAGATGTCTAGC
The DNA here is from genome assembly GCA_030556225.1 of Cricetiscus sungorus. Classification (NCBI taxonomy): domain Eukaryota; kingdom Metazoa; phylum Chordata; class Mammalia; order Rodentia; family Cricetidae; genus Cricetiscus; species Cricetiscus sungorus. Next base: position 5,582,327 of record JANBXA010000328.1, on the reverse strand, counting down.
TGTCAAAGATTATCTCCCATTCTTGGGCTTCCTGTTTTCCAGGCTGGTGGTTTTTTGTTTGTTTGCTTTTGTTTTGCTTTTTGTTTTTGCCTCGCAGAAACGTTTCAGTTTTGTGAGGTTGCACCTGTCGGTTGTTGCTCTAACTCCTGGTCAAATGGAGCCCTTTTTTTACAGCTGGGGTGAGGAGGGTGAATTGTTTAATAGGTAAAACATTTTAGAAGGGAAAATGGGAAGGTGCTAAGAGATGGACTTAGGGGCATAGTCACACAAGTGTGGCTAGCCCCATGCCACTGAATTGTACACTTAAAATGGCAATAGGGTGACTTTTATGTCGTGACTATTTTATAACAACAATGACAACAGAGACTCCTGACGTCAGTGTCAGAATGCCCGAGTTCCAGGTACTTGTTCACAGCAGGCTGTGGGCATGAGTCTAATCTCTGCTGCAGCCAAGTCTCAAGCTCCTCTCCTCAGAGAATGAGGGGCTACCTGACTTACGAAGCAAAACACGTTGTTATAATGGCCACTTAGGCACCGGCAATTAAAACCAGTGCCTATTACACGGTCATTTAAACGTGTGACAATTTGCTAATGCTTTTTATCAGCTAATAGGATCAGAAAGAGGTGAATTATATTTAAGTAATATACACACTTTAACGTGAGGCTAATGACCGACAAATTGGTATATTATGAAATAGAGACGTAGAGTTAGCTTGAGGGAGCGGGAGAGACTTAGATGGACTCAGGCCTTTGGTTGAGTTACCGGAAGAGCAGATGGCTGAGCCTTCCGCCTCAGATGAGCACATACGCCCAGAGTGAGATGGGTTTCTATGGCTAAGAAAGCTTCCTTGGGCCAGGAAGGCGTGGGCGCCAGCAGGGAGCTATCTGGTCAGATGCAACCCCGGGGGCACAGAGCTCCACAGCTGCCCCCTTTAGAAGGGCGCATTCTCTTTCGGGACGAGCTATAAAGGCCCCCAATAGAGCCACATGCTCACCTACTGACCAGGGTCCTAGCGTGCCCTGACCGCACAGGGGGGACGGGGGGGGGGTGAACTCCCTCTGCCTGGCTGCTGTTTCTGTGGTCAGGGACCCTGCTGGAGTCAACTGTGGGGGCATGAAGTGCCCTCCTACCAGCAGTCTCCGTCCCCAAGCGGCCCTGCTACTGAGTGGGGTAGCTCGGTCCTCCAGAGGTCCGAGTGCAGGAAGCTGGGTCCCCAGAGTGGCAGTATTGAAGTGGGAGGGAGCTTCAAGAGGGGCAACCCAGGTGGCGATCCCTAAGGGGCGTGGCTCCCGGGAGACTGATGTAAGGGGCGTGGCTCCCGGGAGAGGCTGATGTAAGGGGCGTGGCTCCCGGGAGACTGATGTAAGGGGCGTGGCTCCCGGGAGAGGCTGATGTAAGGGGCGTGGCTCCCGGGTGAGGCTGATGTAAGGGGCGTGGCTCCCGTGAGGCTGATGTAAGGGGCGTGGCTCCCGGGAGACTGATGTAAGGGGCGTGGCTCCCGGGAGAGGCTGATGTAAGGGGCGTGGCTCCCGGGAGAGGCTGACGTAAGGGCGTGGCTCCCGGGAGAGGCTGATGTAAGGGGCGTGGCTCCCGGGTGAGGCTGATGTGGGCGTGGCTCCCGGGAGACTGATGTAAGGGGCGTGGCTCCCGGGAGAGCTGATGTAAGGGGCGTGGCTCCCGGGAGAGGCTGATGTAAGGGGCGTGGCTCCCGGGAGAGGCTGATGTAAGGGGCGTGGCTCCCGGGAGAGGCTGATGTAAGGGGCGTGGCTCCCGGGAGAGGCTGTTGTAAGGGGCGTGGCTAATGCTGGAGTGTGTGAGCTGCAAAGTGGGATCTGGCTGAGGCAGGGAGACGACTGCAGAGTTAGACCGTGCCATCCCCAGGCACACCATTCTGAACACACCCAGTCTTGCCAGAGAGAACGAAACTCAGAGAGAGGAAGGCAGGGAGCGGGGTGGAACACCACGCTTGTGAAGTGAGGCTTCCGTGCACCTGGCCCTTCCCGTACCCTGCCAAGGCTCTTTGCATTTCTCTGCCTGGTCATGCAGCCAGGGTCTTAGCAGCATGCTCAGATTGTACCATTTAGATTTTCCAGGCACAAGGACCATCCCCAAGCCTAGCTTCTCCAAGTCAAGCGTCAAGAGGCCCGGAGGAGCACCTGTCTTGTAAGCTAAGGACCTGACTCTGACCCTCGATCTCATATAATGCTGGGTATAGTGGTGCGATGGCTAACCTTCATGGCCAGCCTGACAGAGCTAGGAAGTTGAAAGCCAAACTGAATAATTGCCTCTATGGGATGGGCCCGTGGCCATGTCTGCGGACCAGTTTTCTTGACTGGTAATAGATGCAGGAGGGTCCAGCACACTGTGGGAGACGCCACCCTCTGCGGCCTGGGTTGTATAAGGAAAGTAGCTGGGCAAGCGAGTGAGCAGAGCTGCTCCATGCTTTCTGCCTCAGCCCCTGCCTCCAGGTTCCCGGCGGGAGCTTTTGTGCTGGCTTCGCTCAATGAGGGACTGGAACCTGCAAACCAGCATAACCCTTTCCTCCGTTGATGTGGTGGTTTGAATAAGGATGGCCCTCATAGGCTCCTGTACTTAAATGCTCACTCACCATGGAAACCACTTGAGAAGGATTAGGAAGTGTGGCCTTGTTACAGTATGTGTGTCATCGTGGAGGGAAGAGTGTCACAGGGGTGGGCTTTGAGGTTTCAGCAGGCCAAGCCAGGCTCAGTGTCTCTCTGCTTGCAGCTTAGGGTTCAGTATGTAAAGCTCTCGGCTAGCAGCACCGTGCCTGCCTGCTTCCTGCCATGATGGTCGTGGTAGGACCCTCTGGAACTGTAAGCCAGCCCCCAGTTCAATGCTTTCTTTTATAAGAGCTGACTTGGTCACCGTGTCTCTTCTCAGCCATAGAACGGTGACTAAGAGAGGATGCTTCTGGTCAGTGTTTGCTCTCAGCAGCAGACGGCAAGCTGGAACAGGTGGTGTAAGCCTGAGCTGGGAAGGCAGAGCTGGATGGATCTCTAGGGCCTGCCATTCCGTTATCCTTACCTAACTGATAATGCTGGCCAAAGACTAAGAAACTGAATAGCTCGCCCTCCCTCCCTCCCTCCCTCCCTCCCTCCCTCCCTCCCTCCCTCCGTCCCTCCTTCTCTCCCTCCCCCCCTCCCTCCTTCCCTCCCTCCCTCTCGATGCCCCCTCCCCTGCATTTTCACTGAAAATGTCCTAACTTCAGGCATTTTGTTATAGCCATAGTAAATTAGGATGCAGACCAGAGAGGCTGTCCCAGAGGTGGTGGCTTTAGATCCCCAACTGCATTGTGAGCCAGAGAAGCAATGGGTGAGCTGGTCTGAACTCAAGCCCCGAGTGGCTGCCCCCTGTGGTGGTGTGACCTGAGGAGGGCCACTTGACCCACCAAAGCAAGTTTTCTTGTCTTTTCAATGCTGGGAGCCAGGGGCAGCGTTCAGAAGTATTCTGGACTGAGGCAGAGGTGGTAATTCCACAGTCTTTCTGTTACTTACAAGAACATAGAGGGTGCAGGGTGTCTTAACTGAGCTTTAGAGAAACACAGAGGGATGCAGGGCTTCTCATAGCTGACATCTATGGTACCTTTGTTTTATGCTCTTGTAGCTCTTAACTTTCTCTACCTCTTGCTATGTCAAATCCTTGTTTGATACATGGGGATAACATACCTCAGACAGAAAAGGAAACTGAGGCAGGGACGTGGTTCCCAGTGGCTATAGCTAGTTAACTTTTGTTTCCATTTGATAGGAGGCATCCGAGGCCTCGGACACACAGGGGCCTCCGGCAGAGAGTCTCTCCCCTTTACAGGAAGGAAACCCAGAGGGGATCACTGTCTTGCTGTGCCGAGTGGCTCTGATAAGCACTCAAGATAAGGCATCTGAGGAGAACCCCATAACCTAGGGGTTGCCGAGACCCCGCACCTTTTCTCTCGAAGGAAATGGGGGTGGGGTTACATAGTTCTCATCTATCTTCCTACTAACACACGAAACAGGTGTGTTAAAAAGGCTCCATCGTCGTGGACTTTTTACTCCAGCTCAGCATCAGCAAGTTTAAAATCTGGGAATTCAAGGCTCCAGAAGATGGGAGGGCCTCAAGAGATCCGTCATCCTGGCTGTTTTGGGCTGGTGGTCACCTATGCTGCCCACTCACATGTTTCTTGAAGGATGTGACCCACTGGATGGCCGTGTGTCTGAGGTGCAGTGTGAGGCAGAGGGAGCCAGAGCTGGACCAAAGGATGTAGAGGTTTTACACAGAAATGCCCCACTTCTGTTGTGTCACCGTGTTTATCTGCTCACGATGCTAATAAAGGTGAGTAACCCACACTAAAGTAATTCCCACTTCATACCCTGCACGGGGATTGCGCAGCCTGAAATAATCCCCACGAGTTGTATGCAGAGGGGACCGAGGGCCAGAGGCTCTCAGACCTGCGCTATCGGGCTCCAAACCGCAAATAGCTTATGGGTGAAGGATGGGGCTGTGTCCCGCTGCCCCTTCTCAATGCTGGGACTTTGTCTGCTTTGAACATCTGCAGATCTTGAGTTCATGTGTGCATCAGGCCTGTTGTGTCTGGACACACTCTTTCCTGGGAGCCAGCTGTCCCCTCTGGCCCTTTCTGCTTCCTTTTCGGAATGGATCCCTGAGCTCTGGGGTTTGATGGAGACATCCCATTTAGGACTGAGTGTTCCAAGGTCTCTCACTGTTTACATTGCCCAAGTGTGGGTCTCCGTTTATTCCTATCTACTGCAAGAAGCAGCTTCCCTGGTGAGGGTTGTGATCTTTGGATATAGCAGTATGCCAATTTTTTTTGAGGCTGTTTTGAAAGGCACTGTTTTCCCTGATTTCTTTCTTAGTTGTTTGTCATTTGCATATAGTAACGATACTGATTGTGTGTGTGTGTGTGTGTGGAGTGTGTGTGTGTGTGTGTGAGTGTGAGTGTGTGTGTGTGTGTGAGTGTGTGTGGTGTGTGTGTGGAGTGTGTGTGTGGTGTGTGTGTGAGTGTGTGTGTGTGTGAGTGTGTGTGAGTGTGTGTGTGTGGAGTGTGTGTGTGAGTGTGTGTGAGTGTGTGTGAGTGTGTGAGTGTGTGTGAGTGTGTGTGTGAGTGTGTGTGTGAGTGTGTGTGTGAGTGTGTGTGAGTGTGTGTGTGAGTGTGTGTGTGAGTGTGTGTGTGTGAGTGTGTGTGTGTTTTTGTGTGAGTGTGAGTGTGTGTGTGTGAGTGTGTGTGTGTGTGTGAGTGTGTGTGTGTGAGTGTGTGTGTGTGGTGTGAGTTGGTGTGTGTGTGAGTGTGTGTGTTAGTTTTGAATCCTGCTACCTTATTGGAAGTGTTTATCAGTGGTAGAAGTTTCTTAGTGCAGTCTTTAGGGTCTTTTGTGTTTAAAATCCTATTATATGTAAATAAGGATACTTTAGTTTATTCCTACATACTGCATCCCCTTGTCTCCTTCAGTTGTCTTGTTGCTCTAGATAAGACTTCAAGTACTTTATTGAAAAGACATGTAATGAGATGATCATGTGATTTTTGTCTTTCAATCTACATTGTGGATTATGTTTATGATTTATGTGTAGTGAACCATATCTGCATCTTTGGGACAAAGACTTGATAATGATGGATAAACTTTTTCACATGCTCTTGAATTTGGCTTGCAAATATTTTATTGATAATTTCTGGATCTACATTCATGAGGGAAATTGGCCTATTCTTGTTGTGTGGTTTTGGTATCAAGGTAATGGTGGCTTTGCAAAAAGAATTCATAAATGTTCCTTCAGCTTCTGTTTTGCAGAGTATTGGCATGTCATTATGCTACCGATATGAGGGTTCTTTAGTGTTTTTTTTTTTCACTGTAGGCATTTAATGCTATAAACTTTCCTCTTAAAATGGCCTTCATCACTTCCCGTAGCATGTTGAGTTTTCATTTCATTCAATTCTGACAGGTGTTTAATTTCCTTTTTGATTTCTGTCTTGACACAATTTTTATTCAGTAGCGAGCGATTTAGTTTCTATGAGCTTGTTCACTTTCTGTTGTTAACAACTTAATCCATGGTGATCAGATAGTATGCAGCATGAATTTCCATTTTCTTACATCTGTTGAGTCTTACATTGTGTCTTACTTAATATGTGGTTAATTTTGGAGAAAGTTCCATGAGATGCTGAGGAGGAAGTGTATTCTCAAGTGTTTGAGTGGAATGTTCCGTGGATTTTTTTTTTTAATTAAAAACAATCTTATTTTACATATCAATCCTAGTTCCCTCTCCCTCCTATCCTCCCATTCCCCCACCAAGCCCTACCCTACCCCCCATCCACTCCTCAGGGAGGGTGAGGCCTCCCATGGGGGAATCATCAAAGGCTGACACATCATTTGGGGCAGGGCCTAGGCCCTCCTCCACGTGTCTAGGCTGAGAGAGTAACCCTCCATAGGGAATGGGCTACGAAAGCCCATTCATGCACCAGGATAAATACTGGTTACCCTGCCGGGACCCCGTAGACTACACAGGATCCCCCAACTGAGGCCCAGTTCAGGAGGCCTGGTTCAGTCTCATGCAGGTTCCCCAGCTATCAGACTGGAGTCCTTGAGTCAGCTGTCACTGTGGGTTTCTCCAGCCTCGTCTTGACCCCTTTGCTCATCACTCCTCCCTCTCTACAACTGGACTCCAGGAGTTCAGCTCAGTTCTTAGCTATGGATCTCTGCTTCTGCTTCCATCAGCTACTGGATGAAGACTCGTTTTGTGGATTTCTATTAGATACACTTGATTTATGACATTGCTTGGAATATTGTTTTCCATTCAAGTTCACCCTTAGGTGACGTCTTTCCTTGATGCTGAGATGTGTTTCTTGGATGTAGTAGAAAGATGGATCATATTGTCTCAGCCAATCTGTTAGTCTGTGTCTTTATGTTGCAGGGACTTGTCTTATTAATATCGATTTATTAATGAGCAGTGTTTACTGGCCCCTCTTATTTTGTTATTGTGGTGTGAGTCTTCCCTGTTTATTTGTGGCTTTGGAATTGTTTATTCTCTGTGTTCTCTTGGGTATAGTCCTCTTCAAACTGAACTTTCCCTTCTAGTGCCCTTTATAGAGCTATACTACTTCAATCATGGGATGCTTTCCTTTCTCTTTCTATTGTGATTGATAGTTTTGCTGGGACTAATAGTCAAGGTTGGCAACTGTGGACTTTCAGAGCTAGTAGAAATCTGACCAGGCCGTTCTGGTTTTTTGTATCCCCATTGAAAACCCAGTGTTATTTTAGCAGGCCTGCCTTGATATGTTAGTTGGTCGTTTACCCTTGTAGCTTTTCAATAGCTTTTCTTTGTTCAGCATACTTATATTTATGTGGTTAGATTGTTATGTGTTGTGGAGAGTTTCTTTCCTTTTCATGTCTATTTGATGTTTTATGTTTCTTGTACCTTGATAGACATTTTTAAGTTTAATTAATTAGTTTTTTTTTTTTTTAAAAATCTCTCTCTTTACCATATAAGCCCTCTGTATATATAGTATGACTCCAGTTTTATGGAGTTCCTGAGTGGTAGAATGAGCAGGTCGCTGCATCTGTATCTGTTTCTTGTGCCTTTTCCTGGCCTTTCTTCCTTGTGTTTCTTTTGTCTCATTCTGATGTTTTAGTTTAGTTTTATCTTATTTTAACCCCCGAGAAGCCTGTTTGTTGGAGGATCTGCATGGGAGGGGGGATGGGGAGGAACTGCGGGGAGCAGAGGGATGAAAATTGTAATGTGGATATTTGTGAGAAAACAAATCTGTTCTCAATAAATGGAAAAAATCCAAACCTCAAGCAACACAACAACAACAACAAAATCAAAAGATAGCACCCACATCATCACACCCACTTATGGTGTGAGGGCATTAGCAAGTGGGAGCCTTAGCATTTTAAGGTATCAGAATACTGGAGGGAATTAATATGTTAATATTTAGATTTTCGTTAAATGAGAGTACCGGGCTAAGTTTGCAATTGGGTTTATATTGATTGGGAAAACTCATTTTGCAAAATCATATATTTTTTTTTACTTACTAGTTGTTAGTAATTATAAGTATTTAGGGTAACATTGATTTTATATTTAAAAGATTTCTAATTATCTAATAAATTCCTAAGATTAAATTGTAATTAGTAGCAAGCATTCTTTCACAGGGGGATCCCCCTCAGGCACTAAGAAATCCATCAGCACTGAAAACGGAAAAGAGCCATTTCTTTAAGGCAGAGTCAGATAAAGTCACAATGCTGAAAAATAAGCGCTTAGTTGTGCATCAGCTCAGTGATGTCTTAAACACAATATTTTGGACGTGAATCCTTCTGGGCAGAAGAGGTTGGGCTACAGTTCTAATGGGCTGGAAGCCCTTCTTTCTAGAAGCTTCTAATGAGTATCAGAATTGGAGCTTGCATCTGGGGCAAGATCATCCACCACTAAACTCAGAGTTATTGAATTCCCAGAAACAGAGTAAAGGACGTAGTGGTGGGAATGTGTACGCATAAGAATGAGGATCTGAAGAGACACACCCACGTCGTCCCACCACAGAACGTAGTCATGTAAGACGAACACGCTTATCTTCCACACCGTCCATGATGGTGGATAACCCGAGAGCAGAATACGGTGGATATGGACCTTTATGTGTCCTAGTCAAGGTGTGTGCAGGGTTCACGGCGTAAAATTTGCCTCCCAGCATTTATCTAGTGAAGGCCGAGAAAGGACTTGTGCAGACAGCCTCGCATTCCCATAGGAGAGACTTGAGATGACCAACTCTACAACTTGACCCTGCAAAGGCCATGTGTTGGTTGTATTAGGAGGTGGTGGAGCGTAATGAGGTAGTTGGAGGGCATGACCTTGCAGGGATATTGGGACTCTGGGATTTCCTTCTCCTTTATTTCCTGGCTACTATGAGGTAGGTTACTTCCCTCCAATATCTCTGCTCCCACCATGATGGAAAGCACTGGCCACAGGCCCAAAGGCAACTGGACCAGTTGAGATGAACTCAAACCTCTGAGACCATGAACCAAAATAGACCTTTCTTCTTTTCAAACTGGTGATCTTAGACAATGATGGAAATCTGAGTAAACGTCTTTATAGTTTACTAGTGTGTGTGTGTGTGTGTGTGTGTTGAGTGTGTGTGTGTGTATGGTGTGTGTGTGTGTGTGTGTGTCTGTGTGTGTGTGTGTCTGTGTGTGTGTGTGTGTGTGTGTGATGTGTCTGTGTGTGTGTGTCTGTGTGTGTGTGTGTGTGTGTGTGCGTGTGTGTGTGAGTGTGTGTGTGTCTGTGTGTGTGAGTGTGTGTGTGTGTGTGAGTGTCGTGTGAGTGTGTGTGTGTGAGTGTGTGTGTGAGTGTGTGAGTGTGTGTGTGTGTGTGTGTCGTGTGAGTGTGTGTGTGTGTGTGTGTGTGTGTGTGTGTGTGGTGTGTGTGTGTGTGTGTGTGTGTTGGTGTGTGTGTGTGTGTGTCTGTGTGTGTCTGTGTGTGTGTGTGTCTGTGTGTGTGTGTCTGTGTGTGTGTGTGTGTGTGTGTGTGAGTGTGAGTGTGTGTGAGTGTGAGTGTGTGTGGTGTGTGTCGTGTGAGTGTGAGTGTGTGTGTGAGTGTGTGAGTGTGTGTGAGTGTGTGTGAGTGTGTGTGTGTGTGTGTGTGTGTGTGTGTGTGTGTGTGTGTGTGTGTGCTGCAATGTGGGTATGGATGACAATGGAAAACGTTCAGGAGTTGGTTTTACCTCCTTCTACCCTGGGTTCTGGGGACTAAACTCATGTCACCAGGCTGTGTGACAACTGCTTTTATCCACTGAGTTATCTCCCCCAGTCCAACCACAGCAACTTCTGATGATATTTGG